>JAVSBS010002325.1:0-11660 GCA_033124195.1 Coracias cyanogaster
TGTTGTTGTTTTTTGTTTTTTTTAACTTATGTCTTTGTCCTGTAAGAGCCACCTCTGATTGTGACTCAGGTCAGCATCAGCTGTTTGAATGCTTCCCCACCTTCATTTCTCCAGCTTCTTGAACTGAAACAAAGCAGCATGGGTTTTAATCATGTTTACCCACCTAGGACTTGCATTACTGAGCCAGGAGTAGAAAGACATTTGACCCTTACATCTCATGTTTCTTGTTTCCCTAGTGTCCGTAAATCTAATCATGAAGCTGAGTCTTCCAAGTTTCTGTGAACTCCAGATCTCATATCCAGCATTTCTCCTTTGAATCACACAAAGATGTACCAACTCTATGTGTCTCACGAGCTTTGGTACAAATACGTTTAGGCTTACCCAGCTGCAAAGGCCCTGCATCAACTGGCTTCACCAACATCCACTGGGCACTCTGCGTTCAGAAACTCAACTCCACATAGATGGGGAAAATAAGATTGGAACTAATGTACATATTTCTGACAGCTGGAGTAATGGAAAGAAGGCATTCTGCCTCATGCCTCATTCAGAAAAGATCTCTTGGAGTCAGTTCCTGGCAGCCAAGGCCATCTCACATGGCCTGTGACTCCCTGAAGAGCAGCATGAATGATAAGCTTCACATGAGAACTTTACCATGAGAAGGACACAAGGATTCCACCCAGTGACAAGTTAAAGATCAGAATATGAAGGCTGAAGTGAACATGCCATAAGATACAATAAAATGTCAAATTTAATATTTGACAAAATTGGGAATGATGATAATTCCTTGCTCCAGAGGGATGTTAGGAAGCTCCGTTTATTCTTAGTAAAGTTCTATGTGATTCTCTGATGTGCCCTATCAGTGCCAAGTACTATTACCTCCAAAGAAAACAATCCCCCAGTGCCTCTTGCCGAAGTATGATTTATAGAACATGCCACAGAGCAAACCAAGGGGACAACTCCAATAGATGCAGAGAACAGCAGCCTGTAAAACAAAGGGTGCTGATGACACGGAGCTAACAGCCTGCAGAAATGGCTTCTGGGGAAGCAAGAAGCACAGCTGCATCACTTAACAGCTGGCCTGACATCATGAGGATGCTAATAAATCTTCCAACATTTCTGCTGTTCTGTACAATGAGCACCAATAGATCGCTCAAGTTATCTCCCTGAGATAATATTTTTGTCCTATATACTTATAAAAATACTTTTTAGGTATTATTATAAGCATATAGCACAACATTTTCCATTTTTTCCTATAAATTCAGGAAATTAATGTTAAGTCAGTTGAGGAATACAGAAATCATCCCAAAACACCCTGTTGCTTAAATATGATGCTCAAATTACTACTTCAAGTTATCTATAGCTGATATTCCACTAGAAGATGGAGAGATTCCCAATATATTAAATACACTTCATGATATGAGATAAGAAAAAGATTCACAATGATGATACATGTTTATAACAACGACTAGAAATGAAAAAATCCACATTAGCCCAATTTTTGATGAGACAGTAATTAGCCAACTTCATGGCAAGGCAGGGACACTATCAACCTGTGACCCAGTAAGCTAGCAGCTGTGGATTAACGTTTTCATTTTTAAAAAAATAAAAAACCAAACAAAACCCACCACAAGAAATAAGATTGAACATGCTGCTTATAAAATGTTTACACTCAGTTTACCAATTTGTGCAGCAAAGATGCTTAAAGTATGTTTCTCCTGAATGGCTTTGAGATGCTAAACGCAAACCAAGAGTTAGAGGACTTGAAAATAGGGAGCAGATAATTGCAACAAAAAAGAAAAAAGATGCTATCAGCATATTGCACACACCCAGCGAAATCCATATGGCCATGGCTATTTTCAGCCATCTCCATAAATTCCATTTTGTACTTTCTTCTGAGTTTATATGTTCATGTTTTCAATTAAATTTCCTGCAACTGTTTGTGTTTCGTGGCATAAAACTGGGCCACATTAAACTCAGAAATAAAGTAAATCAGTTTGGCAGCCGCAAGCCTTGCGCAGCCTGAATGAGGCAAAGCACACAAATATCCTGGAAAGGCCATAAAGGAGCAAGCACAAGTGCTGGGGACAGAAAGTATAAGAGAAAGGGACACAAGTAATGTCACTGCTCTGTGGGATGAAGTAAAAAAGGTGTCCTCCAAAACTTACTTATGCAAAGTTTTCCAAATATTGAGAGGAGTAAAAAAAGAGTCCAAGACTCAGTGGGGTTACCTGGGTATGCATCTGACTTGGTAATGGGCTCCTTGCTATATTTGAAGAGTTCTTGTGCATGTCATGACTCTTTTGAGATTTATTTCTATGATCATGTTAGGTTCCTGCTCTAGAAACCTTACTTTCCCAAATTTGCTGTCGTTGCTCCTCAAAAAAAAAAGTTTTGCAATTTTATGAACTAAAATATCAGTTTTGTCAAACATTGCAAATAGAAAAACTTGGTTTCTTTATAAAAAAAACCAACAAACATTTGTCTTTCTGCTGATTTTTTCTGTTAGTTTTTCTAATGGAAAAAGTTAACCAGTATTTTTAAATCAGAAAACCCCAGTTCTCTGCACAAAAAGCTTTATGAACATGATACCGTTTGAGTGTTGGATTCTGCAAAGTGTCTAAGTAATCTATTCTGATCTCTTATAAAGTTTCTGCATCACAGCTTAACAAGAAGTTGTGGACAGGTATAAAAAATAAGATATTAAAATAATACATGCATTCAAAACCAGCAAATTGTAAAAAGGATTAGAAATCTCTGACATAGAAAATACTAAGACCAGAGACAGCAGAGAAATCCCTGCAGCAAAAACTTGCAAACTACAACATTAGAAAGGGCTTTATATATTTCTCTTACAAGGCTGGATGTAACTGTTACATGGTTGGGGGGCTTGTGCACCCACTCCCTGCTATACAACAGGGAGCACCTACCATGCCAAGAAAACCTAGTGGGGAAATAGAAGAATATGATATATGGTATGATATGGTCCCTTTTTACCCCAGGAAATCTGACTCTTGCTGTACGACCAGCTGTGACAAACTCTGTGAAGAAAAGGCCTTGAGAATAGATCTTCCCAGGATGCCTGTTCTGATGGAGCTGGATGGAAACTCCTGCTGATACCTGATGAGAAATGGAAACTGGAAATGTACGTCCCCCTGTAAACACAGGCAAAATGGGAGACAGGCTGGTGTGGGAGGAGATACAGTTCTGTGAAGCGAAGTAATATCATCAAATATAAGAACGGGTTGTCCCAATAGCAAGATTTATTAGCAAATGTGCAAATCACCATCAAGACCTGAACTTTCTTGGATGAAAGAGGACTGAGAACTGGTGTCTGTTTTTCTCGTGATCTTTTTCTGAGTTCATAGTACCAAGACCTAATGAGAGGTTAAATCTGGAATTTCCTACCTGGCAACTTCTTGAAGTTAAAAGCACAGATTACAGGTAAGGAGACGCAGGCAGTTAAAGAGGATGTGAAATTGGAATTCTTGAAATATAAGCTGAAGTCTTATTCTTAGTTTACATGACTGTAAAAACACTTTTGATATGACATTTGATGGGTATTGTGATAGAGCAGAAACTAATCTTTCTCCCCCTCTTTGCCTTTCCTGAAGAAGCTTCTAGTCCTGCATGGCTCTTTGGCTTCAAAAGCCCTCTGGGACCACAAAGAAAACTATGAAAACTTAACATTTTAACACTGCAATCCAATTTCCTTGTTTGGCCCTTGACTCCTGCTTTTATATACTTGTGTACACATCTACAAACATGCATGTTACCAGCTAAAACATTAGACATTGCCTATATAAGGAATTCTATTAAGACACCTAAATGCATGAAGCCTAATTCACTAAACAGCTCAGTGCTCCAAGAAGATAGAAAGCTTTTGAGGGCGATTTGTAGCAAATGGCCACATGCCAAACAAACTGCTGCGCACCAAGTGACTCATGACTTCGCTGACATCCCCTATTTCTCTACCAGCATCCTGCAGCAAATCCTGCAGGAACTGGCAGCTCCACTCAAGGAATGAGGCTGAGATAATTGATATCTGCTGAGAACCTGCCTTTTCTCAGGTATGTATTTCTTTGGGCAGCCGCTCACAACCAAAATCTGCTCTTGGAGAACTGAGTAGCATTGCTCCATGTGCAAATGTAGCCACTTAAATCTGTCCTCCTGTCCCCTCCAAATTACAGGGATACTTAAAAACTGAGTGCTGCTGAGCTTTTTTCAAGGCAACAAAATAATGCCTATTTATAGCAGCTAGGCACCAAGGCCTCCTGTGAAACTTAGAGCTGTCCTAGTCTGAGAGCTAACAGCCTGTGTTATGACATGGGAAAAACTAAATTAAAGTGAAATATCAAAAAATAATCCAACAATGCATTCTTCACTACTGGCTTTGAAGGACTATGGCTTCTTAGAGTAACTCCTTGAGCTGCCAATATTAAGACACAAGTTGAAAGGCAGACCTGAACAGAGGAAATTAGCTGGTGACAATTTGCATCTACATTCACACAGCAGCTTCATGGCAAAGCTGAATGTAAGACATGAGTGTTCTGACAAAAGGTCCAGCATGCTGCTCACCTGCTGGCAGATCAGATTCTCCTCCATGGACATGAAAGTCATGAACCTGTTGGAGTGGGTCCAAAGGAGGCCGCAGAAATTATCTGTGGGCTGGAACCCCTCTGCTGTGAGGCCAGACTGAGAGAGCTGGGGTTGTCCAGCCTGGAGAAGAGAAGGCTTCAGGGAGACCTTATTGCAGTCTTTCAGTGCTTAAAGGGGCCTGTCAGAAAGATGGGACAGACTTTTTAGCGGGGCCTGTTGCAACAGCTCAAGGGGTGATAGTTTTAAACTAAAAGAGGGGAGATTCAGACTAAAAAGGAATAAATTTTTGACACTGAGGATGCTGAGACCCTGGCCCAGGTTGCCCAGAGAGGTGCTCTATGCCCCATCACTGGAAACATTCCAGGTGAGATCAGACGGGGCTCTGAGCAACCTGCTCTAGTTGCAGATGTCCCTGCTCACTGCAGGAGGTTGGACTAGATGACCTTGGAAGGTCCTTTCCAACACAAAACATTCTGTGATTCTCTTCTATTCTAGGCAACTCCCAAGGCAGCCAGTACCAAAATTTCAGTGTTCATATAGGAAGACACTCGCATCACGAGGTTCATGTTTAGCATGAAACATAGAAGTTTCTATATTTTGGCCAATGAACATAATCTAGTTAAGAACATATTAAACAAGTATTTTGAGGGAGATGAATGAAAGGAATGAGCAACTAGTCCTAGCAGTGCTAATGCAATTCAGAATGTGCAAGAGCAGCTAAAAATCTTTCAGAATTAATGACGTAAACAGAAAACAAGGATTAAGATAAAGGTTTCCATCCTACTTCATCAAACATAGGTACCATATTCCCTGAATTATCTTGTTTAAGCAAGGTACCTTCTAAAGAGAAATCATTGATGCTATTATTTCTATAGCATGTGGAGTATATTGCAAGTACACGACCTGTGTAGCACTTGCAAGGAAAACTCAGGAGAAACAGAAGTCTAAACTGTGAAATATAGTCAGAGTATGGCTTATAAATATATATAAAAATATTTGCCATAGTTTTCAGATGTAGAACATTCTGTAGATAGGATTAAGAAAGGTCAGTCCTAGCTTTGAGAAACTTCTCTATAAACAGTTCATTTTAAAAAATTAATGGTAACATGAAATTACAGATACTGTGATAGTTACAGACATGGTTCTCAGTAGAACTGGAGAAGCCAGATCATCTGCTCCAAGTGCCAAGGACAACCACTTTACTTCAGCAAACATAAATAAAGATGTGCTGTAAAGACAGCCCCACTGCAGTTTAATGATTTGCTGTTAAAATGTGAAACCTGCATGGTTTCCAAGCACCTGGCTGATGCAGCTATACGGATGAAATGAATGAGATAACAGTATTTACTAATGAGTCGCACCACTGATTTGATTGATTGTTCTTCCTGGTACTTATTAACATGATTAACTCTAAAGGGAGGGAAAAGAAATACTGTTCTTTTATCTAAGCATTTTACATGGGTTGCACCAGGTTTAACCGTTGCCAGTTGTAAAACAGCAGAATATTTACAGCAGGCTCTAACAGCAGCCACAGCTTATGGAGACTGCCCCTGGCAAGCTGTTGAAGTTTCTCCTTGAACGGGTTTTAGCTAAACTATAATGCATAATATCATACCTTCAGTGCACAAGAATCTGAGTTTGGGGTTTTTCCTCTTCTATTTTAGATTTTCTTTAAATATAGCATTTCCAGTCCCTCTACTGAATTTTTACAAAAATCTGAGAGAAACAAAACATAAATCTGAAAGATTAAGAAAACACTCTGCCTGCTTCTATGTTGTTTTTTAAATCGGTTTTATGCAGGCTTTGACAAAGGTCTATTAAATCAAAAGCCAAAGATTGAAGTGGTAGTTCCAGCAGAACTGAATGAAAGCTAAAATAACTGCAGTCAAAGGAAGGATCAAAGCCTATAGATTGCTTCAAGAGCAACTTTCTATTTGTACATTGTTACTATCTGTAACAATGATTTTAACCTACTAAATATTTTGAGTAAAGAAAGACACAAATGAAAGGTATCAGACTGAGGCTCAATCCAACAGCAGCTTTCCCTGGTCTCAGTGTCCTGGACCAGGCCCAGTACCACACTCACCTGAGGAGGCTCCATCCCCCACTGTTTCAGATTCCACCTGTTGGTACATTAAGAGAGCGCTAACAAAGTGCTGCACAACATCAGGCATAGTCCACTTAGCCAAGAAGCCTGTTTGCTGTACGAGATGATTCAGGAAAAAATATAAAACCAGGAAAATGTGTTCCCGTGGTTCCTGCCTTAAACAATAGCAGCTTTTTGAGATGAAATTCAGATGCATGCAATGGTGTTAAAAAAAACTATTGATCCACCATGACTTTGTGAAAGATACTTTCTCTGTTCTTTTAAGACTATTGTCTGATAACTCAGTGGATAAATCCTCCAGGCTTTTCTTTAGAAACACTGATATTTTTTCTGTATGTATATATATATTTCTACCTAGTTTTTTTCTTTATGCCATTACTGATCTTAAAGACCTTGTATCCTCTCACACTGTGAGAATTTAAACAAGCCTGCGCAAGACTCTCAGTGATACTGAGCTGCGAATGTGCCTTCATTTCTGCATTTCCTGTGTTCTATACCATACTTTTAATCACACCTAAAGCCATATTACACAATACTGCAATATAGCAAAGCCCACAGCATTGCAAGAGTATGAGTTTTCAGAGGAAATACCAAAGAAATCCCACCACTTGGAAAGAAGAAACACTGACAGAGTGACATTAAAACCATAGGATCATTCAGGTTAGAAAAGACCTCTAGGATCATCTAAGTCCAACCTTCTTCGAACATCTCCCTAACCCCTAGACTGTGTCTCAAAGCACCACATCTATCTGTTTTTTGAATGCCTCCAGGGATAAGATTAGATCTTCCAGGGATTAGAACTGATGGTTGTACAATAATCGCTGCCAGCATCTAAAGGTATCTGAAGATCTCATGATAAACCTCACAGCAAACCTTTGTCAAGATCGGTGAGGAAAGTGGACCAGGAGTAGAGTCTGTTGTGTTTACAAAAACACTGTTTGATTTATTAAGTCTGTAAAGCATTTAAGAAACAAAATGGTTTTCATGTTGCTCCTGTCACCATGAATTAAAGACATTCTTCAATGTAAATGGTTCACAGCCAATGACTTAACTGGTCACAGGGATGTGCTGACCATCTGGCCTTTTCTTCCAGGCTTCAGCTTCTCTCACCTGGAGACCTGGTTATCTGACCAGTAGTTTCAATTCCTGATTTAGATCCAAACTGCAGTGTCTCTGCAGGGATCTGATTCTAGTGGCCAAATTTATACATTAAAGTAATTCAAACTACTGAAGAGAGAAAGAGTCCAGATCAGAGTTATTCTGGTTTTGATTACACCTTTCCATTTTCTGACTTCCTTTTTAAAAAAAATTTTTTTTTTTTTAATGTTTCTGCATATCTTGATCTGAGGAGAGATTCTAGTTATTGTCCACTTTATCGTATTGGAATGGGGAAAAGGTGAGAAAGGAGGGAATGGAAACAAAGGAGAGAACCCAAAACTATTTGGTACTGGAGAAAATCTGGAGAAGTAGGAGGCTGGTAAGACCAGCAAGGCTATGATAAAAGCTATTTAGTAGCAAAGCTACTTACAAGAAAAGGCCATATTGCTGTTCTAAGAAAAAAAAACAAAACCAATAAAAAACAATCCAACAAAACTCTAAAAGTTGTTGCTAGATGAAAATATTTATACATTGCTAGTTGAGGGACCCAATTCTTTGGTGCTGTTAGCTATCAGCTCCCTCTTTAGAACCTTGTTCACAAAATCTCTGTAAAAGGCACCTTCACAAGACCCAAGGAAGTCATCTGAGGAACAGAAAACTTCACCACAAAGAACTCCACAACAGCGGAAAGAATTATCTGCCCAGGATCCCCTGGGTGAGGATACAGGGCAGCTTCAGCCACGTGTTCAGCTCAGTTTTATGAAACCTCCTGTGGAGTCACTCAGCATCTTTCATCTGAGAGTGAAATTACAGACAATCTGCCTTGTCTGTGAGGGGCAGCCCCAAAGCCAGACTCACGTGATGCCTTCAGTATAAGCTAGAGCATGTTCTCCAAGGCAAAGATGGGTCCGCAGCCCAGCACACAGCGTGAGCCGCTGGGCAGGCTGCCACAAGGCAGCAACACGGGTGGGGAGCGAGCAGCATGCAGTGGACTACAGGTCTGCAGCACTTCCAAAGGCTGCTTTTTCTTTGCAGAACAGGTACAGCCTCCAACCAGAGCAAGTCTCAGCATGTGGCTTCTTCAGATGCATGTCTGTGCGGTGTGTGTGAGAAAGAAGAGGAACCATACGGCAGATCTTTAGCTGATGCTTTAGCACGCTGTCTTTCAGGTCAGAACAGCAAAGGTGTTTTCAAAACAGCTTCTTAGCAACAACTTATCTCTTTCACGATCCCATAGAACAAAGTAAGTGTATAAAACAAAACTACCAGAAAAATACAAAGGCAAGAAAGGAAAAATACCATCTCAAGCTAAAAGTTGTTATTCATAGATTACACTGGAACAGAGATAGTAAAGAAGAATAAGTGTGCAACCAAAAAAAGGAATATAGTTAAGTAATTTCTTCTGAGTTTTTAGATGGTCATCAAAATGGTGGAGGTTTATAACACGAGTTACAGTCAAAATGGAGAGAAGAGTATTGCACACTTAGGATGAGGAGAACATTTTCTGGGACAAGAAAAGATTTCTCTTTTTTCTTACACAGAACATTTGTTTCTTAATTTTCCAGACTTTCTTCTATTCCAAGCCACGGACTCAGCTGCTTAATCCAGCTGTAGTGTTTTTATAATATCCCACCATCAGTACTTCAGTACTATGAAAAGCCTTCCCCTTCCTCTAAAACAATCAAAACAAAAATGAAAATAAGACTCTGTGGGTGTGTAAGAAAATGGCTTTCAACATTTTCTATTTAAAAGAGTAACTAAAAGATAGTATCAGCTGTACGTGGGTACCATCATGTTCAACAGCTCCCCTCGTTCCTCCAGGATGACCCAGAGGAGATCAACAGCAGTCAGAGAAGTGTTTACAGATAGAAGGGTCTGCAAAACCACAAATGGCTAGTATCCCAGACCTCTCAAATTGCTCCAGTATATATCTGTGCACAAACATGGTCACACACTCACTGCCACTTGCTGTGGAGCACAACAGCACATGGTGGAGACACATGGTCCTTTCCAGACCTTTTAGTTATGGCAAGCAAAGAGCCTAAATAATTGTATGGGGATAATCTACCGCACCCTGTTCAACTCTACACAGGCTCCAATAAGACCTATCACTCCTGAAGCATCTTCATCGTTTTCATTATTATACTTCACTAGGATTTTTTTCCTTGACTGAAAAAGTATTTTTATGGTTTCCTTCGAACGTATCTGCACTTTAAAGACTTATTTGGGAATGCACATAATTCCTGCTAATGCATGCTATTTAATCAGGTAAGGACTTTTAGGCTGGCACACAATCAGAGCCTGTGCAGCAGCCTGCTCGGATGGAAGACAGGCCTGCAGCATCGCCTGTGTGAATACAGCAGAACTAGGACACTCATGCTGGAGACAGGATTTTTCCAGCTCTCCTCCCAGGATAGCAGAGTGATGCAAAACCTCTCAGCTGGGCTGGTGGCATTCATACTGCCGTGCAGTCCTTGAAGGCTGACTGTGCTGTTGTGTCTAATTGGTCAAATGGGAGATTGGAAACCAGAGGGAAAGGAATAAAGAGACCAGCCTGGAAGACAGGAGAAGTATAAATGATGTTTCAACCTCTATAAAATCTCTTTTACTTCTCCCTGAAAAAGTTAAATGTTTTGGTAAGAATCTCCAAGGCAACATCTGAAAGTCAAGTCACGAGTTACTATCCTGTCTTTGTTCCATGTGTCCATGAATAAATTGTATCCGGTTCCCAGAGAAGTTTTCTGCACATATTTCGATATAACCTGTCTATCAGATGCTGTCACTTTCCATTTGCTTGTTTCCCAGGAACAGACTTTTCCTCACATTTATTTTACATTAAATTCAAACCAAACAAGGACATTGTTTTAGGATTTCTATCTCAGAAATTTACTCGCACAAAGAGCACAAGACACTTCCAAGATTTGATGGTTAGGACCTGAAAAGATTACTTTCTGGAAATATTCTATAAAATGTCAGTAAGGGTCCCATCATTTACTACAAGATTTGTGGAAAGTAAACACAGAAAAGCAAACAACAGAAGGAAAGTGAATTCATCAGGAGATTAAGCTGCAAATTCAGAATTCCTTCAATGAGCTCTAGCACGAGCATTGCATCCTGAAGCCAGCAGGGACTCCTGATAGACCCCTTGAACATTGCTTATCTCCATAATGTGCAAGGAAGTGCTTCCTGTAGATAGCAACCATGTTGCTTGTGCTAATTCTGCACCACCTGGTCATCCTCCTTATATAGAAAATGGACAGTTTGAAAGATAGCAAAGAAAAAAGAATTCAATATTCAAGATATAGGAGATTTTTTAAAATGTTTTTTTATATGTTCATCAAGTGTACCAATTAAGCTATGGATTAATGAACTTTAGGCATGCTTAAATTATTTGAAGGGATATAAATAATTTTATCATAGTCACAGTAAAGATGTTGCAGGAAATTCCAGACCAGCTTAACAGCAAGTGAACAGGGAAGAAAATAGTAGGTAAGATTTAGATTAAAATAAATAAATGTGGTCATATTCATAGCAAATACTTTCTCAGTGTATTCATATACTCTGTTGGTTCTAAAAGAATATAGCTCAATGGAAATGGTGTTGATATGGACCTGGCCATCAGGACACTGCTGCGCAGTGGTGCGGTGCCTACTACATGTAGGGAGATATTGAGCTGTTTCAGTAACAGACTATAGAATCATTATGGTTGGAAAGAACCACCAGGATCATCAAGTCCAACCTTCATCCTAACATCTCTCTAGCCACTAGACCATAGCCTCAAGTGCTCCATCTACTTGTTTTTTAAGCACTTCCAGGGATGGTGACTCTACCACCTCCCTGGGCAGCCTGTTCCAGTGCC
>JAVSBS010002326.1:0-190000 GCA_033124195.1 Coracias cyanogaster
TATAAATGGCTCAAATATAAGCAGTGAACCTGTTGTTATTGTTTTGGGAGTTTGTGTGTGCAGTTTGCCAAAACTCAGTTTATTACAAGAATTAGCATAGTTCTTTATGCAAGTATTGGGTTCTGCCTGTCACTAATAACATTCTAAGATATCCTCCCAAAAAGTTGTTCTAAATATTACTGCAAAGCTTCCGCTTCTATCTTCATGGATATCTTTTACTTTTCTTACATGTTGTGTCTCAAAGACTCCCTAAATGAAATTAAACAACTCCTTTATTACCTCATTATACAAACAATCTCTTCACAACATAACAAAGAGTAAGAGATTGATTTATACTGATATTTACAGAACAGCAAAAGGAACAGAAGCAACACATAAAAACACAGCTGTCAATAACAAGAGAGGAAAATAAGCACACTCTAACCTAATATTACCAAAATACAGGAGACCTTCCATTCAGTTCGACAGTCCTAGGAGAAAGAAAAGGGTCTCTCTCCTGGTTTGGTGCATCCTGCATCCTAGGATGGATTGACGGATTTTCCCTTGCCCTTGAAACACTGTGTCCATATTATTCCTTGGCTTTATCTCAAGGCCAAACTCAAACTTCTTGTGACAAAGGCAAGTCCAATTACCTACGCTGAGTACAGATACTTCTTGGACAGGTAAAACATTGTCCTGAAAATACAGTCAGCTACATACGTCCTCCTGCCACCCCTCTCAGATTAAAGGGGCAGGAAAGCTCTGTGACATAAGGACCCTGACTGAAATTTCCGTTTGATGAATGTTTAGTAACTGAGGAATCTCAGTGTTAGGACTGAAATGAGAAATACTGCAGACAAAACCTAGTTCTGTCAGCTACCCAAACAATCTCCAAACTTTTGGATCATACAAATCCTATTACAAAGCACTCTTCAGAGTTTTTAAAGACATTCTTACAGAAAACCTCAGTTCTTGTGCCTGAGACAGTAAAAGCCCGAGTCGTGCAGGTCCAAGTAGGTCTGATGAAAGATAGCATTAATTTTCAAGCTCACCTGTTGAACAGTAAATTAACCAGCCGACAATCTGAAGCACTAACCAGCCGCTTCACGCAGGCGGGATTGCTCAGCCAGCAAGAGGACGTGATTATAACCATGGCTTACTGCATTATCAAGCCTGCAAATCTTCTGGAAATCCTGGCTGGTTGGTGGTGTAGTTTGACCTCAGCGACAGAAACTCATTCCCTTCCCTTCCAAAAATAAGAGGTGCTACCACCCAAGGGAAAGGAAATCCCTTGTAGCTGTTTAGTGATAGAAGGCCTGTGGTGGACTCCTCTGCCTTTCTCTCTGCATCCATCAGAAAACAGGAACACAGCCAGCCACAAAACCACGGTACCTAAAACCTTTCCACTTGTTCCACTGGTTTGAGAAACCCACGTTGCCTTCCACCTGCCACAGCAATCAAGTTTGTTAACTGGTTTATATTAGCAGCGAATGGATACACAGAGTGGAAAATAAATAAATAAATGTTGAAAGGTAGCTTGTTTTAGCAAAACAAAGCTAATCCATCAGGAGAAAAACCCACACCACTTACTGAACCAACTTTAGAAACATGTAAATAGGATTTGGACATAAAGGACTTAAAATAGGAACATCTGCCTGTCAGTAATGTGTACAGGGCCACTTGGAAAAATGGTTTTCCTGGGAACTGCTGCAGCTTTTGGTAAATTCCAAGGAATATGCAACAGGTAACTAAGAAAAGCAGGCCTGCTGTCTGCAGGCTTACATTTGCTGAATTATTGTCATATAAATTCATTATCAGTGCCACTGGACAGTGTTTAGAATTCCTCAAGTCTGAACAAAACAAAACGGTACCACCTAATTTAACAACAGTGCAGAAAACCAGATAGTGTAACACTGTAATGCTTCGATGGATAGAAGATCTGGAAAAAGCAAGAAAGCCCAACTCAGAAGCAACTGATTTGCCTGGTGTTTGCTGCCAACCATGAGCATGGCCCCGTTAAACACCCCAGCATCAAGCTCTGGCTACTCAAGCCAGCAAAAGCCGAGTTCATCACAAGTGCCTGTGCTCTCATCAAGTAGCTGTGGGCAGCGCTTGCTGAAGCCTGAGAACACGGGCACAAGCAAAGTTCTACCTTCCAGCCTGGTTCCACAAGTCCAACGCCCTCTCGTGTACTTCTGTCCTTCTGTTACAGCCAATGTCTGCTTTGCTCCACTCTGCCTACCTCAGCCTGGGTTCTGTCCATCTCCTGACCCACGCTTTCTTACTGTCCACTTCTCGGGTCTCTGCACTTCTGATGGAGCAACTTGTTTCTCCTGCCAAACTGGAAGGAACTGACAGTGCAGAGGAGACAAACTTTCCTATCTGCCACTTCTAGGATGGATGGGATAGTGGTCCTTGAAAGCCAGGAGGACATACTGAGGGAAATAGCTAGCAAGGTCCTGCTGGTGTAGGTGGAAACGTGCTCTGGGCTCACATGGGCACCTTCCTGCCGCTCTGTCAGGGCTACAAGGAGGCAGACTACATCTTCAGCACACATTATGTATTTTCAATGTATTTAGTATTTGCTTGCTATTGTTCTCCCCCCACAGGTAATAAAGTAGCTAACGTCTCTCTAATGTGCGCCCGGACCGCGACACCTCTCTATTCCAACTGCCGTTTGAGGGATCACAAACGAAAGACCACAATGTGCAATTCAGATGTACGACAGTTTCTCATTGTAATCGTTTCAAGGGCTTCCTAGAAGTGTAGGGAAAATAGTGTATTTTCCCCAATCTGACAAGTAAACTACTTCAGGCAACTTTCTTCCCAAGTTTTCAAAAAACTTTCTAAGAAAAAACACCTTTGAAAATATAAGCAACCGAAAAAAGGACTGAAATGCTTTGGTTTGGTTGGTTTGGGGTTTTTTTGGTCTCTGTGTGCATGTGGTTGGTTGGCGGGGTTTTTTTTTCGTTTTTGTTGTTTTAAGTATGACATGGCCTTAGGAAGGCAGCCCTATAATGGTCTACACCTGAGTGCAACTGCTGCAACACAACCTCTGAGGGTGGTGTCCAGATAGTTACACACCTCGGTGATAAACTCCAACAACATAGATTTGACTTTCTCATTCGCACTCAAGCTACTAACCCATCTCCGCTAGGACAACTGTAAATAAAACCAGACTTGGCATTCTACCTTTTTAAGCAGAAACAGGCAAAATCAACAAACAAACAAAACAAAAAAAACCAAAACAAAACCAAACCTCAAACCAACAAGAATGGCAAAAAACTCCCCCAAACAACCAAAACTAAAACCATCCCAC
Source organism: Coracias cyanogaster (assembly GCA_033124195.1). Classification (NCBI taxonomy): domain Eukaryota; kingdom Metazoa; phylum Chordata; class Aves; order Coraciiformes; family Coraciidae; genus Coracias; species Coracias cyanogaster. Next base: position 3,299 of record JAVSBS010002326.1, read on the forward strand.
AAACAGCCCAATCAAGGGCAAAAGCAAGAAAAAATAAAAATCCTATCCACCTGCACAAATTTTGTCAATGTGCTTATACAATTAATAATATATGGATATTGTCTAGTAAAAAAAAAGTTCTATTTGATATCCCACTGATAGAAGTTTTATACACTTGTAGGCATTTCATTTCCTCCCTTAACAGGAAATACATTTGATTCTCAGCTTAAATACCGAATCTTAAAACATGTAAGAACTGTGTATTTGGTTTTTTTTTAAAAAAAATCTCTGAATAATATTAAATATTTTAAGAGTTAGTTAATGCTACGTTCCCCTACAGAGCCCTGTGTACATGACTTGTTTTTCACTTAGGGCCTCAGTTAATTTCTTACATTTACAAGTGTCTAAGTTTGTAGATTAAAAGCTCAGGAAAGCTTCTCTTACCTTAAAAAAAAAAAGGCACATTTGAAAAAATGGGGGAAAAAATAGGAGGTGAAGTAACTTTAAGCTTAGCTTTCCTACACACTATACTGTTATTTGAGATGAGCAGCACAATTCGCTCCTGCCGGTACCTCTATGGGCAAGCTGGCCAGCCCAAATCTGTCCTGATGAACTCTTTGTGTCACTTTTTGACATATGTTCACCACGCGTTCACTATCCACAACAGGTAAGTCACAGATTTGGGAAGAAAACAGCTCTGAAAACAGAAACAAGGGCCTCTCAAGTAACCACCAGTGAAACCTGACATATGGAGCACGCTGCATTCAAAATACTAATATTGCTAACACTGTTGTTTACCTGCTGCGCTAACAGGTTGGATTCTAACAAGTGAACTAAATCTGCAATAAAACATCCGAGAAAGAGGGCAAACAAACAAAAAAACCCCGAACGAACAAAAAACCCATTCAACCTCCCATCACTAGCTTATTTTAACATTAATGAAATCCTCAACACTAATCAGCGTTCAAAGCACAATCCCATTAAAAATCCATTCAAGAAATTACAATTTACATCATCTTTGCTAATTCTCACATTACAAAGCAAGGTCAGCAGAAGTTGCTCCATCTGTGATTTTTTTTTTTTCCTGGACTACTTGAATAAAATTTATCATATTGCCTGGAGCTGCATTCAGAGGGAAGGAAAATAAAACTATGTGCAGGTGTCTTTACCTTAGACACAGCAGCCCACTTGAGTATTATCTCAAGTCCCGTACACAAGTCAAGGTACCCACATTCCATGAATATTCCGTGATACCTTGTATGTGGGCCTTTCACAATTATTTCACCTAGTTTACTATTTTAACTATTTTATTATTCTACATGGAATTAAAATAAGTATAAATACATCTGAGTAGCCTGAAAAAATAATGCAATTACCATCCTGTAAAGATCAAGCAAAATAGTATTTTTCATTGTTTATGAATTTTCAGAAGGAAATTAGGGAACAAAAGAAGTATGAACACAAGCATTTCTTTTCCCTCACGGGAAGGACAGTGATCACCTACCCAATACAAGTCCACACTGCGGCCAGCACCACGTCTTCTTCGGACTAAAAAGAATATTCTCCTCCGCCTTCTTTAGACTTTGGATCATCCACTCATCCTCACAAGTAACCACATCAGCATTCCCAAGGACACTTCCAATAATGCTCTGTCTGGTGCTCCATAAACTGCTTAAAGTATTTCACTCCCAAATTAACTACAGCAATGCTCCACAACTACCAAGTGTTCAACCGGGAGCTGACCAGAGCCCTGGCAGAGCACAGGGGAATAGTCACAAGGGACAGGCACAGCTTCTTTCACAGCTTTGTTGGCCTGGTACCTTCTCCCTCTTTCCTCTACTCCCTCTTCCCCAGTACCACGCTGTACAGTTTCACCTTCCACCAAAAAATAAACACTGTTGTTCTTCTAGACAGGTAATTTTCTCGCTAGCTACCACAGAAGGGCTCAGCAGGCCGGCACAGGACTACAGCACAGAGGGCACAGGAGGAGAACACCTCCTCCCATTTAACGGCAGCAAACGGTTAACTTGCTTCAGCTGCCTCAGCTCACTAAGCCCAGAAGAGACCACAAAGAGGTTAACTGGCTGAGTTTTCTAGAGGCTGCAATGTTCTCAGGACCTGCATAACAAAGTTCTTGTACTGTGTGCACTGTGCCATGAGAACGCAGGTATTTCCGTTGGATAAACTGAAAATCCAAAAAGATGGGTAAACATAATGTGTTCTTGCTAATAGCTTTAAGTAGCGTGAAATTTCCAGTAAAAAGAGAGAAAGAGACAAGTTTGCCACTCCTGAGGAAACCCTCCTACCTTGGTTTCAGCTGGGATACAGTTAATTTTCTTCCTAGTAGCTGGTACAATGCTGTGGTTTGGATTTAGCGTGAGAATAATATTGACAACACGCTGATGTTTTCAGTTGTTGCTAAGTAGTGTTTATACCAAGTCGATGATTTCTCAGCTCCTCGTGCCTCGCCAGCAAGAAGGCTGGAGGGGCAGAAGTTGGGAGGGGACGTGGCCAGGACAGCTGACCCAAACTGGCCAAACATATTCCATACCATGTGATGTCATGCCCAGTACATACTGGGGCGGGTCAGCTGGGAAGGGATGGCTGCTGCTCAGGGACTGGCTGAGCATCTGTCAGCGGGTGGGGAGCAATTGCGTTGGGCATCACTTGTCTTTTCTTGCTCTCCCTTTTTGTTATCCTCCTTTTCACTACTATTGTTATTATTACTATTATTTTTATTATTAACCTGTTATTATTCCAACCCATGAGTTTTATTTGGTTTTGATCCTCCTCCCCATGCCACTTGGCGGGGGGCAAGGCAAGCAGCTGTGTGGTGCTTAGTTGCTGGCTGGGCTTAAACCACGACAACTTGGTCTTTTGACACAAAATACCGTGTTCCTTGTATTCAAATATCCATAGCAACTACAAAGAAAGATGGTCTATGCCAACTTCCCAGAGCCCCACTCTGGCTGTAACTAGACCGCCGTACACTTCATCACAGTAATAGGTGAGGGAGAGGTGAGGCTTTTAACGCCACTAGTCAAAATCAATTTTGGTTTTGCTATTCTACATTCACAAATCTCCATTATCCCTACCCGCTGCTGGCATTCCCCGTAACGAGAACGTTACTGAGAAGGGCAGCATACCCCAGTGTGAACATAAAGGGGTTTTGTTTGTTTTGTTGTAAATGAAATGGAGGAGAGAAAATAAATGGATTTTTTGTTGTTGTTTTGCACAATGTAGGATATGTATTAAAATGGGTTAGAAAAAAATAAGCCCTAGTCAGCTCCTCTGGGGTGAAATAATGTAAAGCCAAATTCTCTCAAATTTTCAAAATTACAGCAATGCAGCCCTTAAATAATCTTTCAGTTTACAAAGTAGTTAGCACAAATTAGGAAAAAAAAAAGAGATAGCACTGCAATCTCAGCATGGTATCTCTACTTCTACTGGAATGCAAAAACTGCAAGCTCAGCCCAGAAATGTGCTGCAATAGAAGGACCTACAGATTATTTTGAACCATTATCCAGCCATGGCTTCATATCCAGCCATGGATTACATGCCAGAACGCTCCAGCCAATTTGGAGCTCAAACAATGAGGCCACCATTCAGTCACAGGAGTCTACAGGCTTCTGTATGAGTCCGCTGAAGTCTTCAAAGCTACATTACCTGCTGCAATGACAACTAAAAATATGTATAATGAATAGAGACACTGCTTGCCAAAAACATCATTAAAAATCAGTTATTTAATGTCAGGAGCAGTTTTCCCTGTGCTGCCTCAGTTATGCACAGGAATGCAATCCAGAGAAACCAGAACAACAGACACCAGCTTCAGAGACAAAAATGAACAGCAGCAAAAAAATCACAGCTGAAATGTAACCATCTTTCTAGCGGTCTAAAGACCACTACTTCCACCTAAGGCAGTAGCATTTTAAAGTCATTTTCTCAAATACTACAGAGTCTGTAACCACAATATTCTGCATAAACAGCAGTGGTAGGAAATGCTACAATTTCTCTTTTGGCTAAGCGCTGGTCCAGCCTCCTTAATGTAAGGAAATATCTTAAAGGATAAAATAACTCCCATACTTTCCAGAACTCTTCCAGCATCTCATCTGCCATAACCACCTCCCTTCCTCCTTCAGATTAAACACAATGAAGAAGTGCAGAACATCAGAGTGGATTAGATATGAGCTAAAGGAAAGAGAAAGAGGCTGAAAACGGGTGCATATCAGCGGTTCTTAAACTTATCGGGCTCGCACATCCCCTTTCACCACCAAAACTGATCAGTGATCATAAATCACTTCATCTTTGGGTGCAGCTTAAAAACCAGTGTGTACATACATTGTGCTGGTTTATATAAACACGCGTACATAGGCATATTTGCTTCTTGTTTTGATAACGCCCGGGGTCAGAGTAAGGTTAAGGACCGGTTCTCTGCTCTCTACCTAGGTACACAATATCCAAGGACTTTCTGAACAGGCCTGAGGTTTTCACAAGCAGCATGAAGACAACACAGAAAAGACGCACCTTCACTGCGGCCCTTAACAGCTGTTCCTCTGAATCTAAAGAGGAAAATGAAGTTGAAGCGTTTTATGAAACTGAAATGCTCCTGTATGGCACGTGGTTAAAGCAATGCAGGGAGGAGACTCAGGTGTGAGGAAGGGAAGAGGCACAGCCCAACAAACCCACCTTCAACTAGTTAAAAGCAACTACATCAAGCTTCACTCGTCGAGAGCTGAGAACCTTGTACAACACTATATGAAAACCTTACAATAAAAAGCAAATACAAGAAAGAAAATCCTTGAGCTGTTGGTCTTTCTGTTTATTAGCTTAGTTATTGTGAAAGTCATGAATTCAAACTGCTTTTTCTCCTCCATGGGTGCTGTGGTTGTGCAGAACTGACAGCAAGCAAAGAGCACTAGATCATCTCCGCTACCAGCAGCGCTGCAGCACCAGCCTGAGCGGCTACACAACGTACAGAAAACGCCGAGGTCCTATGGGCAGGCACACTTCTCTGCTCTCAACTGAAGATTAAAGTAGTCTTATCTCCTTGCCAGTTTTAACTGTGCGTGCTGGCAAACAAAATCAATACAGAAGAGGGAAGTCTTGAAAGCAGGCAGCTCGGCCCCTTCCTGTGAGCACAAAATTTCAGCAGCTGCTACCTTATTAACTACCGCAAATTTTAAAAGAGGGTTTCTCTTTAGCCCTATGAAACTGGGTTTCAAGTACTCAAAACGCAAACAGGAGCAGCCTGTGATGACTTTTCAGCTACAAACATTGCGAAACTGAAGCGTGTGAGGGGGAAACAAAAGTCATCAAACTTAGAGGATTTTTGTGATTCACCATCTCAAGCAAACCAGAAAAAGAAACACTTCAAATTGCTCAGACTCCCGAATTCCCCCAAACATATAAGTACGCTGCTTATCTGAACAGCCTGTGAGATTCCAGACTGGAAAACTGATTACAGGGTCGTAACTTCAGTCAGAGCTTGTACCTCACATTTCAATTCACAGAACAATACACTTGGAAAGATTCCAGTCAGCAGTTCCCAGCTGTCAGACCTGTCCTTAAACCTCTGCTAATCCAAGCACATCTCTCACATGAATTATACATATTGGAGTAATATGCAACCAAATGTCATATACATGCAAGTGTTTAAGTAAAAATGAACTCTGACTTCTTTGCTACTTACAGCCTTTCCCGTTTCAGTGTCTGCAGTCAGGAAGAGAACCATGTGCACTGACACCAGCTGCTCCTTAGCTCAGGTTAAATGTGGGCTACCAGGTGAGCATGTTTTAACTAACAGGTCCCAGGTGTTTATCCAGGGATAAGGGTGAAGTTTCACAAGAGGATTAAGGTGTTGTAAGACTGTGCTGCCCACGGGAGGGACGGTCAAACAAATCATGAATCTGACCCAGCTGAAAACCAAACCAGAAGAGACGTGTCTGTCCTTCTCTCCCTGCTCAGTGGAGGCACACGAGCAAGGGCTGAGCATTAGCAAAGGGAGGCAGTAAGAAAATATGGTCACAGACAAGAGCATGAAAGATGAGACTTCCTCCACAGCAGCAGCTCAGGTTTACACCAACTTCAGCCACTTGTGAAGCCTTAAGCTTCAGGTCAAGTTACTGTAAATTTAGGGTCACCTAAACGCAACCAATTGTCCCAACACAATCACGTGTCAGTATTTTTGGCTCTGTGTTAGCAGAATGAGTTCTGGATGTGTTCCAGACAAAGTTGTTCTTCCTGAACTTGACAGTGCCTAGAACTCCATCGCAGGACTTTCAACGTGTGCTGTTTGGTCAATCTGAAGCTTAGATTTCGCTATGACTGGCTACTGTATGTCAAAATACAACTTGCCCTGCTCCAGTTCTGGCTTGTAATAACCCAACCCACTATATTTTAAAGGGACACACTTTCTATCAGAGCACATGAAGGTCATTAGAGGCTAGCAGTGCTTGAAGTGAAGAGTCTCTCCATTCCTTTCAGTTTGCTAAACTGAAGCCCATTGTGCTGACTCGCTGCAAAAGGAGGTCAACACAAAAACTCCTTGTCCTAAAGGACGGTAATCACACAGGAGCATCAAGCGTGAGCTGGTATGAAAGGAGAAGAAAAATGGGAGAGGCTGTGGAATAAGAAAGATCCAGAGATCCACCCTTACAGGAAGAGTGAGATAAAAAGGGTTACACAAGGACTCCTCCTATAATGCATGAGAAGGAGAAGGAGCATTGCTGGCCTGGGATTTAATTCTGGTATCATTCCAGGTTTGCATTTACTACTGACTTTACCCCAGTGTGAGCAAGATCAGGCATAGCTTATTAAGTGAAGAGATGCTTAATCCTACTTAGTCATCAGGCGTGAGTAAGGGCTACAGTATTTGACCTCTTGTGGAAAATAAAAAGAAACATTTGAAAAATCATCTTTCTTTCTTTCTCATCCTTGCAATGCTAGAGAAACAGACATTTGCTAGGGTGTAACTGATGAACCCCTGAGCGCCTGTAGATTAAACAGCAACATTACAAGAGAGAGAACACAAGAAATGTCAGAGGTTTATGAACATACACGCAGGCAGGTATTAAATACAGCAGGTGTAAGCCTTAAAAACTACTCACAAGACCGACAGCATTCTTTGGCACTCAGCTTCATTAATGACACTATCCGAGAATCACTAAGACAAATTTAAAAGTTGTACTTTTTCACTCTGGATACCTTTTTCAACAGGAAGGAGACACTGGGGTGGAATACCTGCCAATAAGGAAGAGCTATAACCAGATTTCTGTCATTCTGAACACGGCATTCCGTCCCTACGCAAAGCAAGCTGGAAGGACTGGCCTGCCCATCTCCCGTCCCCCGGGCAGAGGGGCAATGTGACCATTAACTTCCAGGAGGCAGGGCACCAGCCCAGAACGGGTAAGAAGCAGTATTGGAAAAGACTGTGCTTGCCAGCCCTGTTTTCTCTAACTTCAATTCTGAACTGGCATAGTACGCTTTGGCAGGGGAACAGAAAAGATGATCTAATAGGTCATTTGACTTCCGTCACTCGTTTCTGTGATCTAAAAACCATTTTATGCCTATGATGTTCAAAACTCAATTTCCTAAGGACTGGTTTCAGGGTAAGAAATGGTCAGTATGACAGCAGCGATCAAACCCATGATGATGCTAAATAAGAAAAGTTTTCAAGAGCTTTGAAAACAGGAAAAAGTAACTCCAGCCCCTTTACACTTCACAGCAGAGGTCAGACCAAAACAAATGTGCGTTAGAAGGTCAGTACGGTAATTACAGATGTAGTGATCATTAGACAAAACCTTGACGAAACATGCAGAATAAGAACAGCCGTGTCAGGGATAAGCAGCAGAGATGAGATGGCTTCCAATAGTTATTATGTATTTGGTTGTTTAGTATATCCTTGGCTGTTTATTATATGCTAAATATACATTCTTTAGTATTTATTTGATATATAATGGGTGTATGCATATACACACACAAACACACAATATCTCTGAACCACACACAATAACACGGATGCGGAGCCAGAAGACTCTTGCACTTAAAGGAGGAAACAAGAAAGCAGATTAGCTCACAAAGAACCAACGAGCAGAAATAATGTGTTGATATTTCCTGGAACCAGTCCGAAGATGAGCAGCAGAGTCTTGGACGGGCTGCAAATTTTCCCAATACTTCCTTTGAAAACCAGGCTGGTACAGCATCCTAATATTCCAGCTCACAGGCACAGAAAACAACTTTGGCTTTTGCCAGACTGAACTGGGCAGGGGGGAAAGGTCCTCCCAGACATTTATAAACAATTTTAATTTTTGTGCATGCCCCAATCAATGCCTGTGTGGGAGCAAACTTTTTCTGAAACCTACTGTCCTCCTCAAGTAGGAGAGGTCAAAATAGTTATCCAGATATTTCAAAATTCAGCGAGTGAAGACTTGGTCTGTAACAAGACGCAAATTCAGAGCAGATCAGCAATTCATGAAATAGAGCCAAGCCTATGCTCCTACATCGCTTTTTTGAAAAAAGGCTCCCATTGATAACTGCTTGTCAGTTGACATAGAGTCCTAAACAGTGGAAACGGCATAATCCCTTTCATGAATTTAGGGAGTGAGGGTGTAAACTGTGGGGGTGGCGACAAGGAGCATTGTACCAACCAGAGAGTTTGTGCTCCGTCAAATGAAGAAAGTGCCCAGCTTTAAATAATCACCTTCTAAAAACATTTTTTACCCAGCTGGCTGAAGGGCACCTCAGCACGTGCGTCAGCACCAGCTTCTGGGAGGGTTTGCTGGTGACCGTAGTCCCAAACTCAGCACACATCTCCTCTCCCTTCTCAGAATTGCTCAATTTAGAGAGCGACACACACACTGAGAATACTTTCCTTTGATTTGCCCTGATAAAAAAAGAATTAGAAATAGTATTTCCTGCTATCCTCATTGTATTTGATGTCATTTAATTCTGACCGCTTCGTTTCCAAATTGTGCGGTTTAATATGAGGGAAGAATTTAGCAATGATTTTGTGTGAAGAGTAAAGCAGCAGCAGATCCATATGATTTCTCCACTGTAAACCCCTCAGCCGGCATTTACCAGAGAATAAAGGGACAAAATCCCAAAATGTAGTTTCCTGTTTTCTCATGCCATAAAAAAATGTTAAATAAAGTTGGTAAATAAAAATCATCATGCACATAAACAGTGAAACTTACCAAACTGAAATGAAGACACTTCTTATTTTTTTAACTATAAAAAGCATAAATGTCTCAAAAAGAAAATGCTTTTCAATTGCTTTAAAAGGAGCATTTTCTCAGGTTTTAAGTATTACTTTCATGTTCCCTAATGCTCTTAGACATTAGACAAAAATCATAATTGATACTCTCCAAGTGAAACAAAGCAGATAACGTTCCTAAATTTTTTTGCAACACTTGCGCGCACATTATTTTTTTTTAAAAAAAAGGTTGATGGAAAAGGGTCAGCTTTTTATGAAGTATTAAAATTTCTCTTTTTGAGAAAGCATAGTGCACACCTAGTACGTTTAAACAGCATGAAGACTGTGGCACAAAAATTCAGTTACGATGAATTTCAGAGCAAAGTACCCTTCAGGAGGCCACTCTCAGCTCTTCAAGTGTCCCGACATGAAACAGACTAATAACAGGGAGAGCTGTAACTGCATTTCCTCCTTTTGTTACTTTGTTTCCACAACTTTCACAATATAGCTGGGCTTTGTGTATGTGTCCTAGATCTTCCAGGGAAGGCCACAAACGGGCGACTTAACTAAAAATCCTGGTCTTTAATGCCTGAACCTGGGCTTACGGAAGGAGGGGAAAGGACAACCCACCACTAGCAAGGCCCTCAAAGCCCAGGAGCTGTGCTGGAGCTGGATGTGCTCACACCACAACGCTTCCCTGCAGCAAAGTCATTCTGAGGTCTCCTGAGCCTCCAGCCCCTTTCCTGCATCTTGTGGCAATGGCATGGGATGTGAACGGGGATTTGAGGACAGTCTGGCTGAGGGAAGACAGTCCCTGCTCCTGGAGTTTGACTAGTGACTCAGTTCCTGCCCGAGGAGCAGATGTAAGCCCAGGCGAAGTCCTGCGCTGTGCTGAAAACCCCGCGTCCATCGGCGAGGCGCGACAAGGAAGAGAAACATGGTTGTGCCTCGCTGGTAACATCAGGAAAGCAACAAGATGTCAGTGAGGTTTTTCTGCTTCCTGTTTGCGAAGCAACCCGCGCACACACACACACAGAGAACACCCCCCCGCCGCTTTGTGCGGCTCCTGCCGCCGAGGGAGGGGTCCCGCTTCCCCGCCTCCCGCCCGGCGCCGCCGGGAGATGCGCCGGGGCCGCTCTCGGGCCGGGGGGAGGCGGGAGCCGCGCTTGGCTTTTGTTTGCCGCTGGCGAAGCCATCGCCACCCTCCGGGGCTGCTGCAGGCGGCGAGCAGAGGGACCCGGTGCTGCCCGCCGGGAGCCAGCCGGCATCGCGCCCGGGGGAGGACGGGCTCGGCGCGGCCCCGGATAAACACATCGCTCCTTCCTTTCTCCAGGGGAGGAGGCGGGTGGAAGAGCCGCCGCCGGGACGGCCGCCTCCCCGCCGCTTTGTCACGGAGACACCCCCCGCTCCAAGGCGGGGGCCGGCGGCAGCTGAAGCGCTCCTTGTTTCTCTCGCCCTAGGTCCGTGCTCCTTCTTCTGCGACCTGCCAGCGGGAGCCGCGTCTCCGAGCATGGAGCGGAGGAGCGAGAGCCCCTGCCTGCGGGACAGCCCCGACAGAGGCAGCGGCAGCCCCGATGTCAAAGGTCCCCCTCCCGGGAAGGTGGCCCGGCTGGAGCAGAACGGCAGCCCCATGGGCACCCGCGGGAGGCCCAACGGCGCCGTCACCAAGCCCGTGGGAGGTAACCGAGCGGCCGCGCTGCCGGCGGCACCCCCGCCCGGCTCGGCGAGCCCGCCGGGCGTTCGGGGGTGGGGGGCGGCCCGGGCCCGGCGGCCGCCGCCCGCAGCGTGTGCCCGGGGCCGCTCCGAAAGGTCTGCTTCCCAAAGAGGCCGTGCCTGGGCCCGCGCCCCGGCTCGGCGGCCGGGCCCGGTGCTGCGCGGGCCGAGCGGGAGAGCTGGGCCCCGGGCGGGCCGCACGCACGGCTGCGGCGGGTCCGCGGGGGAAGGGGCCGCGCTTCTGGTGGCAGGGACGGGCTCCCTTCCCTGTCTCTAAATAGCGTTTTGGAGCGGGCGTCGTGACAGGGCAGAGCCCGCGGGGTCGGCAGGATGGAGGCGCGGGGTGCGCGGCGTTCCCGCGGTCCCCACCGCGCTCCACCTCTCGCACTCGGCCGCCTCGCTGCCGGGCAGTTTTCTGTTCGCAGCGTGTTCAAGCGACTTGTCTGGCTGCTTTTTCCCCCCTTCCGAGCAGCAGAGCTCTCCAGGCTCCTCTAAGTGCCGTCTCTTTCTGCTGATGCTGCCGCGTTTCACTCGGCGCAGCCTCGCGTTACTGAGAGAGAAATCTTACAGCCCTCAACTCGGGCGGGCGTTGTGAGCAAAATAACGCAGGACAGGCCACGAATAACCTTACCTTTTTTACAAGAACGCCTCTCTGTGTTTGTGCGGAGTGGTGACACACAAATGTGGCTGTTTGTACACAAAGAGTTTGTGTAAGTGGCATTTCCAGAGATACTTTGATACGCTCGTCACATGACTCTGGGCTTTACTTGGCGATTTTACCATTAGGTGCTTGTTTTAGACCTCTTTGGCTCGATAGGCTTCCTAAGTGCTGAAATTTGCTAAGGGGCTGCAGATTTTCTTTTATTTTAAAAACGTAGGATTCATTTCTATACCTAATGAAGGGTAAGAGATCTCATCAGTGTTTCATGTTTCTTGGGTGGCTATACGGCGTTTTTTCTAAATCTCTTCTCTCTCTTCTTCTAACGTGTGGAAGAAGAAGAAACAGTTTTGCAAAGCTTACAAATCGGTGGAGAAATATTTTGCTGAATAATTGTAAAAATGAACTAGTTAATCATGTAGAAAGTACCAGATGTGGTTTCGGATGCCTTTCTTGAGACTGAGGCGTTAGAGCTGCTTGGTTTTACAGAGAATGTTAGAATGGGAGCTAGAACCTTTTTTGCTTGGGGCGTTTATAGAAATATATTTTAAGGGAACGATTTAAAATGTTTTGGAACATATATGTTGCTTTGTAATTGCAGGTGTGTTAGCCAAGAGAAATTAACTGTTTTTTACAGTTACATTGGTGGTTCAGCTTGAATCTGGCCTGTTAAGTTATGGAAGATTTCTTTCACTTAGGACAAAGACTCTCATTTCTGAAAGAAAACTTCTGAGATCTTACATTTCCATTCATTACTCTCCAGCTCCTGTATAAAGTTGGTGTAGCCTGGAATGTAAAAGTGTGTGTTGGGGGGGGGGTGGAATAGGAAATGCAGGAGTAATTTTTTTTTTCTTAGTTGGCGTTCTCTGAACAGTCTCAATCTCTTTGGTTTTAGGCTATTCATAATAAAGTTTATTCATTACTCCTTATTGATACTGAAAGCAAGAAGAAAATTATTCTTGTCTGAATACTTACCTAGGTTCTGTAATACTCAATACTAAATTAGTTAAGGGAGATTTTTTTAATAAGATAATGGTGCTGTTTAAAATTGATTTCATTTTTTTTTCCTCCTGGAAATGCTCTCAAGATAAATCAACATAGCTAATTTCCAGATTTTTTTTCCTCTGCTCTTTTTCAAGTTTGATCGTTAAGAACCCGTGTGACCAAGTGATCTGTTTCTGAATGCAGATCGCACCGTTTTGGGTATTTCTGGAAGTCTGTATCTTTGCAGTGATTGCTGCGGTGTTAGTAATTTTTTCACGTGGGTTATGAATGCAGCTGTAGATGTTCACGGGAGGCTTACTTTTAATACACTGGCAAATTAGAGTAAAACTTCTATTCAGATAAATATTAATAAAAACTCTTTCGATATTGTCCCCAGTGTTTGATAAAAAGGAAAGTACTGAAAGTCGTAATGAAATAACATCTCACGCTTCAGTTGGCTCAGTTTATTCTTATTTTTCGAGCTTTAAAAGGCGCTAGTATTTATTGAATGTGAACTTCATTTAGGAAAAAAAAATTGAAAGACTTCACTGGAAACTAGAGACCATTTTAGTTTTGTTTTTTAAAAAATATTTTATAAAGTGTATCTAGAGGTTTTGAAAGCAGACAGATGCTAGCAGCTCTTACCCTTTTTTTATCATCTCATTTTGGGCCTTAGATATGTAAATGCTGAAATTCCTTTCTACTTGTCAAGTGACTTTTTGGTGTAATTAATATCTGTTTCTGAACTTAATCCCTGAGAACAGAGTGATAAGCTCTCAGCTAACCTGTGCTATGATGAGACTGATGACCTTTGGTAACAAGTTTATAGTGTGTGCCAGAATTATTTTTCCAGTGACTTCCCTGAGAAATAGAGAAACATTACCATGCTGTCAGTGCTTTTAACTTTCTCTCTAGATTTATGAGTGAAAAAGTGTCTTGAAATAAGCTTTTGTAGTGCAGACAGAAAATCAATTGTTCTCGTGAGAAATTTTGCCTTATGACTCTCCTTTTTTTTTTTTTTTTATATATTCCCAATCTGAATGTACTTAATTCAAAGGGCCATTACGGCAGCCGTAATAAACTAGTGAAGGTCACTAAAAAGATAAATGAGGTCTTAAAGGTTGTGTTTAATGGGGGATTTAAAAGTTTTGGTACCGTTTACGATGTTGATAGCGTCAGTCCAATGTGTTAGAGTTCAGTTTGGGTTTGCCGGACTAACCCAGTGCTCTCTAAGCTGTTTCAGCAGTTACCGAAGCAGTCTGTTTTAGAACTGGTACGTACTAGAGCACAACTGCTCGGATGTTCAGGAGAGGCAGGTCTTATAAAGGTCCCTGGGCAGAAAAGGCTCGTACCGCTTTAAAGAACATATGAAGCCTGGGAGAGAGTTGAGAGCAAACAAGAGCACTATGGTGTTGACAGCTTTATATCCCTGTTGGGTAACATTCACTTACTAGAATTGGCGTCTCCGCTCAGTTAGTAATTCACTCCATAAGGATTAAAAAAAAAAAGGGGGGGGGGGATGATTAATGGTTAGGAAACTTAGATTTGCAAAATGGTTGGTCGCAAATCATGAACCTGCTTGTGTACGAGTGGATGTGCGTGTTGATGGGTATGCGTCGATTTTGGGGAGCGTAGAAAATAAGCGTCAAAAGCTTCTGAGTGCAACTTAAAACGCCAGTGTGCAGAATTGCTGAATTAGAAACGCAGAATCAAAATATAGCCAAGGGGACACGTTTGAATTTGGAGCAGGAAACGACTGCGAAAAATTTGCTGGTTAGATTAGTTTGACGCAGTCTGATGGCGGTAGCACATTCTTACTCATTTAACTGTTAAAACGTGTCATTTAATTTACAGAATTTTAATGGCGGAGGGGACTTCCAGACAATTCAGACTGAATTGCATGATCGGGATGTTAATCAGTAGCTCTGGTTACTGTGCTCGTACAGTCGGATGTACCAGGAGTGTGGGTGCAGTGACTCTTCAGAGCACTGCTGCTAGTTGCTGTGAGCCCCGTAAAGTTCCGATGTGCCACGGTTTTGTCTGCTTAGGTGTAGTTAGAGATCGGTTCCAATTCTGGGGCGACAGGAACGCCGGCTGAGGATCGCTAAAGAGCTGTGTGCCAAAATCTATTCTGAATATTCCTGCTAAAATGTCATAGGGTGTGTGCTACTTTTTACGTCTTTTACAAAGATTTAAAAGTACTTTACTGGAGAAAAAAAATCCGCTTCTGTGCTGACAGAAGAGTACAGCTTGGTCAAATTCACTCCTCTGCTCTAAACCTTTACTTAACGTGAAGCTCCAAATGGCATCCTGAACGGAGTAAGGAAGCGTGTTCCCCTTGTCCTTGTGAATTGAGTAAGGTGAAAGGTTAAGTTTCAGAAAGCTTTCCTGCCTGGGTCCGAGACGAAGAATATCTCACTGCTGCCTGAGAGAAATATGTAGCTATTGGAAAGAATTTAGTGCATTGAGGTACAGAAGCATGAAAGCCGCAAATCCTTGTTACTCCAGGAACCAGCAGTACGTGGATATATTTTATGTTTTATCTGTTGCGGAATAGTTGGAAAATGGTGCCTTGTAATTTGAGATAATTCAGTAGGGATTACGAGGAAATGTAAATTCTTGGATTTCATGCATTTCTGATACATATTGACGAGGAGACCGCTAATTTAACAGGAACAGTAAGAAAAGCAGAGCAGTGATTTCTTCTTCATGACTGATGGTTAAAAATGAGTTTCTGATCTTTTTTGCTGATTTCCACCCCCCAGCCCCCTCTTTTCAGTCAGATTATGTTGTGTAAATAGAATAAACAGAGCAGTCACTCCTGAAGGGTCATGCCATGTATCAACTGCATTTTTGCTGAGGTAGAAAAATAGTCTTTCTTTATGTGTTTTCAGTACTTAGTCTGTTATTAAACTAAAGACACAGTTGGTTAAAACACACGCACAATTGAACATACGCATTAAACAGAACATAGGGTATCCACCCATTCAATGACCTAGTCATAATTTGATGTTTAGAGTAATTTTGGTACTCTAAGTTGCATCTGCAGAAAGCCACTGACAATTCTGAATTCAAGATTAGCTGTAGTGAGATTTATTTTTTTTCCCAAAACAGTTCCTGAGTGTTTCAAGTCATCTCCCCGCTTCCTCCCCGCCCCATACTAATGGCCACGTTCGTTAACTGGATGCTATTATTCTCATCATGAACCAAGGGAAAGAAAAAGAAATGAACATCTTTGAAAAAGCCAATGTTAATTCTCCTTCCTCCGCCTCCCTTCATAAATTGGGTACTGCCTTTTCTTAGGTTCGCCAGGATAGAACAGAGGGTATTTACTGTCAGTTACTTAAAAGGTGATTGTTTGAAAACTCTGTTAAGGTGAGTCTGTCAGTGACTCCCCAGAATTGGTTTTATGCCTGAAGAAAATGGCAAAATCGTATTAAAAACTAAACAGATGCCAGTGAGAAAACATATTTTCAAAAAATAAAACAGCAACATAGTTCTCAGTAGTTAGATGGAAGATTCTGACACTGAAGGAAGAAGAACAGTATTAAACTTCTATTATTACAAATAAAGGTGAGGTTTGAAGATTCCATTCTAAAATACTTAATTTTGGGAAGTCTTTATTTAAATTATTTTACTGTACTGAATATTTTATCTAGATTTAAAAGTAGAAAAAAACCTAGGGTAACGTAATCGGGACGTTGTTTCAACAGACAGCTGTGTCATCTTTAAAATTTCTGGTTCGTAGCACAGGCTTTCAGATGGTATCCGTTGCTTTAAATTATCTTAAGTATTTGATTTTAATACTTTCTGTGGAGATACTAATCTGAATATTCATTTTTTCAGCTGCTTTCTATTGTTGCTGTTTTCCTTAAACCTGTTTGTGTGGAATGGGGAGGAAAAGGGCCGCAACGGTGATTCGGAACTTAAGTAAAATACTTGGGCCAGTGAGATTTTTGTCACTCCCATTGACACGGAAGATGGTGATGCAATATGGCATCTATGATGTTGTGAAATTAAGACAGTTTTACTGCAGTCATGTATTTATATTCGCCAAACAGCTGTGTGACCTGTTTAGGAAAATTCTTACTTTTGTGACCGAGCAGTCCCCAACCTGCTTTTAAATCTTATTTTTAAACTTTTCAAAAAAACTGAAAATCTGTAAAACTTGGGAAGATTTTATTTTGAATCCCAAATTGCAAGGCATAGATAAGTTAGGCCTTTAATTACCATCCCTCATAATTTAGTTAAATTAGTAACTTACTGCTGTGCTTTAGGATTAAAGGCCCAGTTTTTCAAGGTATGAAGTATTGCCAAGTCCTTTTGAACTGATACGCTGGGGGTTTGTTCAAGATAACCCGCGCCTGATGCAGGCTCTGTCACTGCCAGACACGCCTGCTCTGCTCTGGAAGCTCGGAGCGGTTGTGAAACCAGCCCGCGGTGTTGAACAAGAACTGATGCCCTTTCTGGCTTTGAAAAAATTGTCTTGTGGTCATTGGTTCCTACTGTCTGAAACGTCCCGGGTCAGACGCATTGGTCCCCACGGTGACATGTGTCACTAGCGCAGAAGTAAGAAATGGTCCCAGCAGACAAAAGGCGGCTGAGCGCTTGATCGCTCCTGAGAAATGTGTTCTAGCCTCTAGTCACGCTAAAAAAAAAAAATTGCCTTCCAACAAGCTTTGTACTTGTTGCGGAGTGCTCATCAGCGGTGTCTGCTGTGGGGTCACGTACAGATGAGCTTCCCTCGATTAGTGGTGTGAAAGACAGAAAATACGCCCTGACGTTTAATCTGGGGGAATTGTTGCCCGTCTAGATGAGGTTCTTGTGGCCACTCACAAGTGTTGACTTCTTAAACGTGTGATGTGTTCTCAGCCAGCAAGACATGTTGTCCATATTGTTGCAGTTCTATAGTTAGGGATTTTTTTTTTCCCCAGAGTTCCTGCGCTTTGTGCGAAAGCACGTCCCGCGGCTGTTGCGTGCTCTTTACCCATGTCTTCATTTTCATTGATCTAAATATTAGTCTAAGGGAAAAAGGCTTCATTTCTTATTTCCCATTGCATTTCCTTTGTTTTAGAGAACTTTCTAAAACCCTGTGAACTAGTATTTTAATTAGTTTTTTCTTTTTAGACACCTGTACTAGCTGTACTGGATTCTCTGGAAGATGTACAAATACACCGAGATGTCAGCGTTTGTCTGTTAGCAATTTAAGGCTGCTGACTTTGCGAAACCCTTATAAACAATGTTTGAGAGGTTGGTGTTGGTTTTTTTTTTTTTTTAAAGTGCTTCTCTTACTCTGATTTTTAAAGATGTGAACATCGATGTTGCCGATATCTGAGGACTTGCATAAAAACCTCCTTTTGAGAGGCATTTGTACTTGGAATAAGGCTGCACAAATTGTTTACAGGATTGCTTAAACGACGCGGTGTGAGCCCTGTGTTGCCAGTACCAGGAGCTAGGTGCTGGGGCAGAGAGCTCGTGTCCGAACTCAAACTATATTTTAGATTTCCTGTCAGATGATGAACGATTATTGATGTTACGTGCAGCGATATTAGGAAAAAGAAAAGATTGTCATTATTGGTAGAAGCTGTATAAAGGGAATAGAAAGAACGTGAAGAAGAGAGACAGGTGGCTCTAGATTAGATAAGAGTTTAAGCATATCACCTGTTTTCTAAATAGAAAATTACCTGGCTTATAGTAAAAATTGTCAGTCATTGTGCTCTGACGCCCTCGTATCAGATGGATACGCGGTATTAAACACTCTGACGTGTTAGTAGCAGTGTCAGCAAGGTGGAGAAGCTCAGAGAAAGATTAATAAAAATAACCCGACCATATTTTATACGAAGCCGCAGCATCTCTGGAGATAACCGTACGCCCACTTCTCGAAGTGCACTTTGTCAGAGTGCAGTAGGAATGTCTCCCACTTAGATATACTCCCTCCTCATTTGTTCTCCAGAGACACACGCTGAGATGAAAAGATGCCCTGTTGGCAGCATATCTTTTCAAAAGTACTAAATCTGGCAAGAAGTGTTGTGAGGGGAGTTTCTTGTATCAAAAGCCGATGCTTGTCCCGCGGCACACAGCCACGAGGTTACGTTCTCCCTCGCTCTGATGTTCTCTATCTCTACAGCGTTGAGAAGTGGCTGGAGTAGTCGGTCCTTACTGGAGAGTCGCCGACGCTTCACTCTGCAGAAGTTGCTGACTTTGAATCTGAGCAAAACTTCAGATAAGTGGGGAAACTCACGTGGCAGGATTTACCATCCGCTCCAGAGAGCGCTTCCTTGTAAATTTAGCTGAGAGGCATATATTGGAAACGAAGCATGTCATTTTCAAAACTATAACCAGACTATTTTTTGAAAGCAATATAAATTCATACTTTGAGCATATTTTGGTTTATATGCATTTCCATTATTTATATATTAAAATTAGATGTGCCCAATTTTCAGCCTTATTATTTTGAGTGGTTATTAAGAAATGTGGTTATAAATTATGAGTTACACAATACTTTGGAGTAAAAGGTGATTTTCATAATGCCTTTTCCCAACTTACAAATAACTTTTTTGCCATAATACAAACATGCTAGCAGAGCAACATGATAGATGTCTCTCTAAGTATCATAGTAAAAGAAAATGACTTTTATTCTGAGGCTGTGGATAGTTTATGTTGTTTTGGACCCATTTCCCAAGCAGTGATCGAAAACAGATTACAATAACAATTATACAGTCAGAAGATGCAATATCCATTTCTGTTTTAATTGAGTGAAAGAATAATAAAAACATCATTAAGAAAAATGAGGTGGACCTGTCATACACTCTACCAATTTTTAGAGTTAGAGAAAATGCAGAGTAACAGAAGTGTGGGTTCTTTTTTTTTTTTTTTTCTTCCTTTTTTTTTTTAAGTAGAGTTTCTTGCTCGAGCTAGAAGTCTGGATGGTAGACTTCATATGGGCTCCTGTGAGCAAGTGCGCAGTAAGTAGGCGTGCTGCTTGATGGTTGAGCTTGAGTGAGGCAGTATCCGAGTGCCTGGGGTTGGCGTGATGGTGAATGGGATGTTTCTGTTGTTGGTTTGAGCCTTGCTGGTTTATATTAATGCGATAATAGTGTCATACTGACCTGCCAAATAGATAAGCTCAGAAAATGCCGTGGACAGGTAGAAAGTAGTAAAAAAGATGTCTTTCTCCTTCAAAATAAAAAAGCTGTCCTGCGTTGTGGTTTGGGGGTTCGGTTTTTTTTTGTTAGTTCCTCTCCAAATCTGTCACATGTATGCCAACAAGATCGCTCAGTCACCTAAGCCATCGCTACCTGGGAGTGACTCTTCAGTGACCCTCCAGCTACCTGACCATCTCAGTCTTCTGATTAAAACCCCGCCGATAGAAAGGCGCCGTGCTGGGCAGGACCGCAGCTGTGTTCCTCTTGAAAAGGGACCTAACGGTAGTTGAAGGCCCGAGGCTGAGGGAACCTGGCTCTCGATTTTCTCCGAAGCTGAGTCCTAGAGCTGTAAGCGGAAGTGTCCTTTCTGCCAGACCATACACAGAAAGAGAGATCCTCTCTGTGGCAGCCTTGGCTCTCGTCATGGACCACGCAGCTTTATAATTCGCCATTTGGCATGGCATCCAGAGGTGGACCGGGAACCAGTTCAGCCTTTGGAGAGCAGATGCAATCTGCCGTCGTTGGCTGACGCCACTCAGCAAGCACGTGCATTTGCACTAGCAGAAGCGTCTGATTCTCCGGTGTAACTCTGTGTACGTCGTGTCATAGCAGATCAGATATTAGGAATTAGGTTAGAACTGGGATTTAGATTAGGAATTAGGAAGAAGTTCTTCGGTATGACAGCAGTGAGATACTGGCAGAGGTTGCCCAGGGAAGTTGTGGATGCTCCATCACTGACATGTGATGGGCCGTGGATGCCGGCTGTCTACGTATTGACTGGTGAAAAGGGAGACAGAGGGGGAAGTTAGCTGCTTTCTGGAGGATGGAACGATGGAGCAGCTCCTACTTATTCTTGGTTGTGGTTCTCTCCTCCATTCATTTCCCACTGAAGATCTGATAAAGATTTCTGTGGTCTCCTTATAACAGAAAAATACCATCTAGTAACGATGTTGCCATAGCAGTAGCTGAACCCTTGCTGAAAGTGAAGTAGGATGAAGGGCTCCATCAACAACTGCTGAGTTTGATGACGTTTATTCTGAGACAGTGTTTAACGTGGCTTGTCCTGTTGCCTGTGTACTTGTAACTTCTGCCTGTAAACAATTCTGCCATAGCTGTTGACATTGCCGCTGAGAAATGAGGTTTTCTAATGCTGCCAGTATCTAAAAGACATGAGGGAAGGAGGCAACAATTACAATTACAGATCCATTCAGCTTGTCTTACAGCTGATGCCTGCAATTGGGCTTGAAGACAGAGATGTAGATGCAGTAGTTACATTAGATTGCATCAGCTCTGTATCTGGTAACATGAAGGAGAGGTGATACAACTTATTTTTCTTGGCAGAGGTTATTTCACAGAGGAATGGACACAAAGGAGAAAAGAGCTTGCTGGTGGGTCCCAGTGGAGATCCAGAACCAGGCCCGATTGGTACGCAGCTCTTCTCCAGAAATAAAACCTCAAACCAGCTACGAAAGCTTTTCTGTTACATTCCAGAGGACTTATCCTGGTACCAGGAGACTAGTTAATAGAACCTTCATTAAAATGCTTTTGCTGGAAGATGTTTTTTTTTTCTTTAAAAATTACATAATTTGGTGGCATCTGCTAGCACCACCAAAGTTACAGGCTTATTAGTGGTTCCAGTCTTCAGGGTTTAAAAACGCTGGCCATTAAAATTAATTCTGGGTGGAACTTGGCATGGATAGTCTTAGCCCCTTAGGCGAGTTTTGTTACATAGTTGAGAGAAAAACAACCAGAAAGCAGTCCCCCAAACCAAAAACCCCTCCCAAACCCTAAACTTTTTTTAAATTACAGAAACCAAAACCTAGGTTTTGTAAGAAATTAATGGCTTAAGATGATCTTTTAAAAAACACGCCAGTTTAATTTGAAAGCATTTCCTTTGCTGGTTTTGAGTGAAGTCAGTGTATTTTCCATTAGTTCATATTCTGGAGTACTGCTGTCAGGTGTTTTTTCTTCTTTAACTGGGAAACAAGTTGAAACAACTGAGCCATTTTATTTAGGAAAAAAGTATCTGTAGAGTCCTCACCTTTGCGTTTAGACATGAATGGCTGGACTCGATGATCTTAAGGGTCTTCTTCAGCTGAGGTGGTCCTGCGATTGTCCCTACGAACTGGAAGGGCTGCGTGTGGCTTGAGCGGAGCACGGGCACCCCCAGGTACGGTTCTGCGTGGCTCGGGGGCTGGCTGGCAGGGCCAGACAAGCTCTCTGCTACAGGGACAGCCCTTTGCACCTTCTTCTGACTCAGGCTCCCTTAAAACCATATTTTGAGGTCTAGGTTACCATCGCTCTCACTTTTCATTCATTTAGGTGGAGAGCTGGAAGGGCTCCCATCCCCTGCTTGATTGCCCAGTGTGTGCTGGCCCTGGTCTAGCCAGGTGGCACAGAGCCCTGGGGGCTGCTCCCTTTGAGCCCAGCCGGGGTGACAGACGTGAAGTTCGGGTTGAGTTAGTCCAACTGTAGCAAAGGGGGCTAGTTACCAGAAGTGTCTGATCCTCTTTGACCACGAAAAGGCCTCATGTCCCATGAGTACCAACCCTTCTGTCCCAGAGCCGCAGCAGGAGAGGCTCTGCTAGAGGTAAATGCTTCACATCCCTCTCTACTTCCCCTTTCTTGTTTGTCTCAGCACATGCTCTCAATATTGGCTTTTCTTTTGTACCATTTTTTGAGAAACTCAAGCATTATCAAATCAAGTTCTGAGTTTCATAATATGTTTCTGTGGTGGGATAGTGGCTTGGAATATTTTGTGTTAAACAGTAAAGCTGTTATTTCAGCTAGGAGAAGAATTCTTTGGCTAGTTAAACTGTCAGAAGCAGAGGACATCTGCAGAGACATTAGCGACTTTGTTACGAGATTTCCTGAGGTCTGCGATAGTTGTGATAGTTGGGAGACTGAAGGCACAGAAAGGACTGGAAGCTGAAGAAGGATGTAAATAATACCTTGTGGTTTGCGTTCGCCATTGGCTAAAATACAATATGTAGAAATGCATTTCCTGCCTATGGATTTATTGCATGTGTAAAGCCAGAAAAAATAACTGAGGAGGAGGAGAAAGATATTGTCCTTCGCTTTACTTCCTCTGGCCCCCCTAAGAAGAAAAAAAATCTATAATGTAAAGTTACTTAACATGATTTTGTTTCTTTGGCAAAAGTTGTATTAAAATCATCTGTGGACTGAGCTCTTCTTTACCAAATTGCATCCTGGAACAAATTATTTGCAACGGGCTTATAAACCCGTGAAGAGTGGGAGTTGAACAGCATCGCATTCCTGGCGAGATGCAGAGTCAGGTGTCTCACGTTTTGTCTAGAGCACATTGGAGAACGGGAGATTAGCAGAAAGTAAGATCCTTGTTTTTAAACCAAGCCTTTTGCTGTTGTGAGGTGCTTGACGCTTTTGTTTTGCACAGCATTGTACGGTTTCAAAGATGCTGTTACAGTCTCCTGTATGTGACGTAGAGATGTCCGCTGGCCGCCTGTCAGTGTGCACACGCAGCTTTCTTCACGTGGTTCCGAGTGGTTAGTGACAAACAACTGGAAAGTCACTCCTCCGGTCCGCATTAAAAAAGATTTACAGTGGGAGAATTCTCAGCCTCATAATGAGACTGTTGTAGGCTGGTGCTTGATGTGTAAAAGGCTGAAACACAGTCCATTTACCCAAACCGAGCATTTATTGTAAATAAGTTAAGTGCCAACAGCTTATATTCTGTCCGATTTAATGATATTCGTAATTTATGGGGTAGCTTGAAAGTGAGCCTTAATGGACATGACTAACCCTTGCTGAAACGTGTGACTTTGGCTCTTCCATCTCGTCACTGATTGCACAGGTTTTCCTTTCTGATCACTTCAGGATTTGCAGTAGATACTGTTTTGAAGAAGTGGCATGCTGAAGCTTTGAAGCTTCCTTTTTTTAATTTATTTTTTTTCCTTGGTTGTGCTGTTAAGTTTTTTCAGAATAGAAATTATGGATTTATGTTGCACTAGGATGTAGGATGACTCTCTTTGGTGCAGAAATTCAGGTATTTCTGAATAACTGAAAGCTGTCAAACTTAATCAGTTTCTGCCTTTTCAGTTAGAGCTGCAGGATGTGAGGAGGAAAGCTGGCAAATCTCTCCTGTGCCACATGGCTGCTGATTTCTGCCTTTTAAAACAGTTTTCTCCGTTCAGGTTCATTTTTCAAATTTGTTTAAAAGAAGGGGAAAGAGAGTTAAATACCAGTCAGTATAGGTAAGGTCAGCTCTATTGCAGCGCAAAGAGAAATAAATAAATGGACTTCTTTCCTTTCACTGGCTTTGCTGGATAGAGGGCTCTGACCTAAAGGGAAAAACAGAAGCAGGTTAGGTTTAGGAAGTGTCGGTAGTTTGATTGCTTGCTGTGGTTATTGCCAGCGTGGAAGCAAGCCTGATGGTTAAATACATGGAATCTTTATCTAGATAATTTCCTCAAGACGACTCATCCTTTACTAATTGAGCTTCCCAGTCTCTCTCCCAGGGTAAGGGTCTCATCTCAGAAGTCCAGCTGAAGTTGCTCGTTATTCAGTGTTTCGAAGTGTGAGTGGGATTAAACATTTGTGGGTTTTGCTCTTGCTGTTACCTAGGTGGTTTTTTTCTCTCTGTATTGTAAAGACTGGCTTAGACAATGACCCGTGTTACTGTCGCTGCTCGGGACTGCGTACAGTAATGAAGAGTTTTCAGTAGTTTATGAATTTTCAAATAAAAAATGTCCTGGTTTCTAAACTCCCAACCAAAGAAATTTGCTTTGTCTTTGAGGGAGATGACTTTGCGTGTGCGTCTGTCTTCTGTTAAAACAAACAAACAAAAAGCAAGCAATAAACAAAGCCTAAAAACCCAAAGCACAACAGCAACAACAAAAACTTTATTTTCCACTTTCTTCATTTGATAAAAATCTCTCCACTGTAGAATGATTTCCTTTGGGCTTGACACCACCATTTGATCTCAGTTTTTAATAATTTTGGTGGGTTTCATTCCCAGAAGAAAACATGCTTGTGTTGTGTAGTATTCCCACTAGAAATCTGGGAAGTCTTAAAACCTCATGTTACTCAGGGCTAAGAACTGGCTTCTTTATTAATTCCCCGCTAGACAACCCCTGTACAGTAAATCTTTCCATAATGCCGTGCTGTTGAAATTAATCAAGCTGATGTTTGGAAATTGTTCAAATTAGATTAAATTAAATAACACCTAGATGGGGCTCAAAACTTATGCTGATGGAAACAGATTTTAATCTAAAAAGACACAAATTTTACTGGTGCCTCTTCCTATTGGTTGGTCTTCATATTATGCTTCCTAGGACACAGAAGCGCTGCTCCCAGTGTAACGGCTGCAGAGGTGGGTGGCTGGAAGTTTAACCTCCTCCTCCTCCTCAGTTTTCTGTATCCTCTTCCTTTCTGCTTTAGATGCCAAGCTGTGGTGGTTATGTGGAAGTGGACAATGCATGGAAGTTCAGTGCTGATAGTATCATGTCTATTACTTGCTTTAAAGCATGCACTGGACATAGTATCATTTGCAAATGAGAAAAGAAGAGGTGCAGGACTTATTAATATCTGCTCTACCTTGCCCTTTTAGGAGGTCATTAGAAGCACACAGCTTTTTCTTGCAGATCTTACAACTGAAAATGTTTTCCAGGGAGCTGCATGGCTGCAGTTTGATTATACTCTTAACTGTCTTCAAGTTTTTTGTGAAAATGAATGTTTGACGCAGCAGAGCACCACTTCTTAAATTAAATACCTGCTTCCTTCATTTTTAAGGAAAGATTACTCCCTGGTGAAATAAAACTATAGATTGAAATAGGAAGGAGGAGAAAATGTGCATTTGGACACAGGTCTCTTTGATACGTATTTAATTTCTTCTTAATTTCTCCGCCCCTTGGAAGAGTCTCAGCAAAAAATGGAACTATGCTTATACAGTCTTCTCTGTACATTGCAGCTTTTCTGGGAAAGTGACACGAGCTCTGAATTTGTTTTTAAAGTATATGTTATACCGGTCACTGGTAACCATTCTGTTCTTCTGGGTAATTTTGGGAACAGTTTTTCCCTGTTCTCTTCCATGGACTAGAAGGAATTCTTGTAGTGTCTGGATGTCCTTATAAAAGCCCGTAGGTAGATCTTGTGTTATGTTCCCCTGGCATTTTATGCAGATGCTATCTGTACGGGGTCGAAGCTCTGTGAGAGGCACGAATTAACATCAAGGAGAACAAGCCTTTCGTATAATTTGTCATCGCTGTTAGTGTTTTGTGTGCATTCCAGCGCTGTGTTCATCCTTTAAGGAACAAACGGTTTCCTTTTTAGCCCTCAGATCACCGCTTGTTTTCCCTGTGTGTGAAAATCAGTGTCGTCTGCCGTGAGCTGCCCAGCATCATTCACCGCAGCATCTCTCTAAAGCTGGGAGAGGGAATGCGTGGAAGCTCAGTGCGGAAGAGACCTCACCCTTTTTTGTGCATATGTGTAGGAGAGGGAGCCTGGCAGGAGTTCTGGCTAGTTGGGCGCTGGGGAAGGAGCTGAGGAGTTTCAGCATTTATGGGTAAGGCTGACTTGTGTTCCTGGAGCACTGCATGCGAGGCTTCGTGATGACTGCTTGGTCTCCTGCGCTCTGGGTCTCGCTGTAAGTTCTTCAACTGGAATGACAATGAGCAGTGATGAACTTCGGCCGCTTTTCTGTGAGGACCCTGTAGTGGGCTGGAGGGGTCATAGATGCATCTGGGAGCAAGACGTGGTGTACCTCAGCGTGTAAAGAGCATGTTGGCTTTTGGCTGCAGGTATTTTTTCTTCTGATTCCAATGTACTGAAAGTATGTTAATTTATTTTCAGATAACATCAGGAAACAGAAGTTTGAGGCAGTAAATCCATTGGAGACAGTGTAGCTTACGTTCTCCAATGAGAAATAGAGGGCAAAGCAGATGGGACTTCCTTCGAGTGAGATTTACTTGGAAATAAGTTGGATTACTGTTTTTTAGTAAAATGGGATTGGTATTAAGATTCCAGATGCTATAGTGAGAGGCATGAGAATGGGGTAGCAATGGCAGATGTGGTAACCTGCCCTTTGCTCTCTGCTTTTCAGGTACTAATAGCAGCTTCTCATCAGTTATGCTCAGTCACTGAGTTCAGAGATGATTTTGCAAAAGCCGTTTCTGTATCAGGGTCCCTGCAAGCATGGACAGCAGGAAGGGGCAGGAAAGTCATCATAGACAAGACTCCTGTGGGTCCCTCATGCTGTCCATAAGGTGATGTCACATACGGCATCACTTCTGGCCTTTGAGATCCTGTTTGTACTGAGATAGTAAACAAGGAGCGTGGAGAATGGGTGCTGAAAAGGTGGAAAGACTGTTGTGTGGCAAGGACAGCATCCAGCAAGAGGATAAAAGACGCTGTGGCATCCCTCTCATCAGTTTGCATTCACCTGCTTTGTCTGTTTTGCCAAAATGTAGTTTACACAACCAGTATCACAGTCCCAGCATTTGGCCAAGTATCTTAGTCTTTTGTTAAGACATTAATAGTGCTGTGATGGACTGTATGCTTGACAGGCGGGGAATTCTGTTGCTTACAGAGGTTAAATTTAATTTAAACTAGGTAAATGACTTATGGACAAACAGAATTCAATTTTTAGGCTTTGATAGGAATGGAAATTTTTTTCATTGATTTCAGAGGAATGGGATCACTGACTTTTCAGGAAAGCACCTAGAGGCTTTTTTCCACTGAATTTATTTTTTTCAACACTTGCGTGATAGAATTTGGCTGCTTGAACTTGCAAAACTTGCAAAGTGCATCAGTTTAACCTGGAATCAAGCAGTGAAGAGCGAGCAGCATCAATGTGTGCTGTAAGCTACTTATACTTCACTTCATGATGCATTTTAAAACAAAGAAATCAAACACATCAAGTGGATATTGTGTCTCGTAGCTGCTGCTGGCCCGCAGTTAGAATGTCAGACTGGGAGCTGGTGCATGCCAGATAGGTCACTAAATGAGAATTGTGTATCTAAAATATTTTTAAAAGTAAATCTAGCCTCTGCAAATTCAAGACGAGGAGAATTTAAGTCCTTCAGCAGTTGTTACTGGTATGACTGTATCTATTTCAGGGAAGGTGACTCCACTGAAGGGGTATATAACTATTGGTTTGTAGATACTGAAGCCAGTTATAGGAGAAGATGATGAAGATACTTGGCTTGGTATGGAAGGAGAACTGAAATGTGGCTTTCTCCTCTTTTTCTGTTAAAGAAGTGCCCTGTCCAGGAATGCGGTGATTTGTGTCTGGCCTTTCATAAATGTACTCAGTTATTTTTCACAGTTGTTACCTACTGGAGAAAGTTACATTTCACCCTGAAGAACAGGAGTTAGAGGAACTTTCTGGCAGTATCAGGAGCCTTAGATGGCACTTTAGGAGAACTGCTTTGGGCTGAGATTTTTCTCTGCCGCAACGTTTCCTAGTTTATCTAGGGGCTAACGAATCAATACATTTCCGTGACTGGAGGTAATGGTGGTTCCTTTGCCACACCCTGGCCACAGCCTGGCCTGTAACAGGCAGTGGGAATGGCCGGGCAGTGTTGTGGATTCCCTCCGTGCACACGCTTCAAGTACTGTAGGGCTGTCTCCTGCAAACTGGCTTGTTTCTCTGCTCTCTGTGCTATCAAATCCTTCAAGTTCATGCCCCACAATTTATTGCCATAGATGACTTGATCCTGAAACCACAGAAGTAAATTCACAATAAAGCAGAACAAAATTGAATCCAGACCACCCCGAGTTTTCCACTTCTGTGGTTCCTCCTCATCCTTGACCCTCTTTCGAAGAGAGCTGTTCTCGCTCTCATCATACGTGCAGCAGGAGAACAGCCACTGGCCTCTCTGATGGTCTGTGGGACCATCAGCTGCCAACACAAGATTATAGTTTTCAGCAAAATCAATGCAAGGATATTTTCCTCGCACAGTGAGAAGACTGGCCACCGCCTGAAAACGTGCAAATAAGGCTTTCCCAGCCAAGAACTGCGTATGGGACTAGCTTCTGCTGACTCCTCTGTACCGTGCGGAGAGAAGCAGAAGCGGCATTTATGTCACTGGTTTTTGTACGGCTGAATGTGGAGAAACTCTGACCTGAAAGAACGGGGATATTCATGGAACTGTAGAAGACTTCTGCAATGTTGAAAAGGTCTTATTAGGAAATCTTGTTCGTCCTCATGCTGACTGTGATTCTGTTCCTGAATTGTATTCTCTGGAGCTTTTAGTGTGGTTTTTAAATGAGTCAAGTGATGAGACTTCAGTATTTCTCTTGGAAAGTAAACAAAAGCTATCCCACAGGGAAGAAAGGCAGATTTCCACTTAAGATGAGCCTTCTAGGAGGTGTTGTAATTTACAGCTTTAATCAGAGATGTATAACACACTTCTTGTTCCTCTCTTAGTGATGCTTTATTGTTTTGTTTTGTTTTTTTTTTTATCTAGGTTTGATGATTCCAGTCTTTTGTGTGGTGGAGCAGTCGGACGCCTCTCTTGAATACGATAATCGAGAAGAGCATGCTGAGTTTGTTCTGGTTCGCAAAGATGTGCTCTTTAGCCAGCTGGTGGAGACAGCGCTCCTGGCTCTGGGGTATTCCCACAGTTCTGCAGCTCAGGCACAAGGTATTCAATAAAGTTCTTTTCCCCTTTCTTTGCGCTGGCCGAAGACAGCACCTGACATTGTTCAATGTGAGGAGAAAGCAAGAACGTTGGTGGTGATTCTTGGAAGTGGTTATTTGAGTTGTGTTGATTGCTTAATCTTAAACTAGGTGTAGAACAAGCCCTACCTTGTCAGCCTGCCTAGAAAGCATTAGCTGGATCTTGCTGAAGTGTGAAATATGGTGATAATGATCAGTCAGCATATTCATGACACGTTTGTTCTGTACCACGAGGCAGATTGCTGCTTTGAGGAAGTCAGCAGGGAAGAGCATAGAACCTTGAGGTGAACAGTTAGAAGGTATCTAGTATTCCTCTTTGTATCAGGGCCATTTTGAACAGTGTATTATAGTCTTTTATTTTTAAAATCATGTTACATATAATTATTATGTATATATATACATGCTGTCTTAATGGCCAGCGGTCGTAGTGCTAAACATACAGGCTGGTTTCTCTGTTACCTACTGTATCGCTGCAAAGCCCTTTGTAAAGCTCCATGGTCCCTTCCATTTCGAGATGATTCTCCAGTAGCTGCGAAATCTTAAAATAAACAAAACTCTCCTCTCTCTACCCAAAATATCAGCTTGAAAAAAGCAAACCTAAAATTCTAATCTTGAGGGAGGTGGTGGGTTGTGGAGAATCTTTCCAGAATGAACTCTGCATTTCAAGAATTTTTTTTTATACTACCCAGGTTATTTCACTGCTTATTCCTATGGATGAGAAGCCTGTAAGTTTCCCTTTCGTCTCTGTCACCAATAAAACCTGTGTGCATTTACAGTAGTCTAACAGAAGCTTTGCCTGAGGATTTGGATCTTATCTGCTGGCTTTAGTTATTTCGTATAGCTGGGTGTTTGAACATGCAGAGGGAGCAGCGGTGGTGGTGCTGGATTCGGGAGTTCCAGGCAGCGGTGAATAGCTCAGGCTCCTTTTCAGGCTCCTTGTACAAACTTCGTTCCAAGCAGGGTGATAATGATTCATTTCCTCTGTGAGAGAGGCTCAGGTTCTTTGTGCAGGCAGAGCTCACGCACATGTGTTTATTTACACAATACGGCAATAAAAGCTCTTGGAGAAGGTAGTTGTTTTGTTTTTTAATATGAAACATTTCACGTTGTTTTAGGGACGCTTTTTTTCTGAATGTAAAAGGTCAGCATATCCCACTGTTTCCATCCTGGTGAGCCAGCTTCCTGTTTGACAGCGCTATCCATCTCTGTTAACGCGGTTGCTCAATGTGTTGCGAGCTGACATGTGGAACACGCTGCGTTCGGTGGCCAAGATTTGATTCTTGGCACTTAGGAAGGGGAATGGGCTTTGCAAGAAACCTGCTCCATGGAGGCGTGCCACTCAGTGCAGTGATCCACACGGGCCGAGCATCTCGCCCCGGGGGAACCCTGCTTTTGCAGCGTCCCTCTGTTGTGAGAGTAGCAAGGAGGAGAGACGGATTGACTCAGAGAGAAATTAGTCACCGTGCAGGGAGGAAACGGGCACCGCGTCTCTGAGCTACAGGCTTTAACAATGAGCAGGTTCAGATACTAATCTGTTGCTGGAGTAACTCATCCAGAAAATAAAGGTTGAATATTTGTTATAATTAGTCTAAAAAGACTTGGGCATTTTTGTCTTTAGGGCAGCAATTGCCTTCCCCTAGAAAACATCAGATGGTGTATTACTTAGAAATGACAGAAAATACCATCAGCTCACAAATATCTTATTTGGTGAGTTTAATTACTTTCACACAGAGGGACCAGTTCTCTCTAAAGTCTTTTGTATATCCTGGGCAAATACTGCAGGTCATGCTGATTTTAAGATACGAAGCCGAGTCATGTAGCATGTTCTGTAGAACCTTGCTGAGGAAGTTCTGTAGAGCTCTTGCTACAGGCAGAGATGGAGTGCCAACAGATCTCTGAGATTGTTTTGTTTAATGAGAAGATTTATACAATATTGGGCCATAAACTGTAAACTAGGGTTGACAGAAACATGCTACTAAATTACTGATATAAGGATGTATTTGGGAACACAATTTCCTGATATTAAAAAGAGGGGGAAAAAAGCTATTTGTGTGATTCATTCTGGTTTTAGGAAAAGTTCAGTGCTTGGGATTGATTTCATTTAGCAATTTACATTGATAAACAGTCATTTAGTTCTTTGTGCTTTGTGATCAGCTGAATTACAGGGTCTGCACGAGAAATAGAAGATTCTCAGGTGTGTTTTTCAAAAACGTAAAGCTTTGAGCAACTTGCTCCACAAAACACTGACATGAGTGGGTGTCCCCGTGTCCTCCAGGGACAAAGAAGATGTGAGCTTGTCAAAGCCTTTGTATTGTGAAGGTTGTCTAAGCTGTCACGTAGCATGTAATGCTTTTGAGTTGGGAAAGCGTTTAATTTCCTCCTCTCCTGCTTTGGATGGCTCTGAGAGGATCATCGATGTTCACTTCATCTTGTGGGGAACATCTTGGCTTTGCCCGTTCCTTTTAGAAGAGGGTCTCCAGTGGCATATAAAAGAGCTAGTTGTTCCCAGGAGGGAAACGTGGCATGGAAGAGCAGGTGCTGCATTGACCCCCCAGGCGTCTGTGTGCCCAAAGGAGCCCTGGCACAGAGCTGTCTTCTTCCCCAAGGAGTTGCAGAGCTCCCCAAGGAGGTGACACCACGTCTGAGCACATGAGCTGTAGCCTGCACACACAGCTGTCACCTGGCCTGCAGCCTCACGGACCAGCTCATGGTCACTTGGCTTATCGTGGCTAAGTTTTAGTCCCGGTCGTTAGGTAAATAGAGAAGTCTTAGCGTAAATAATCTTGAGACATACGTATCAGGAGGTACACGTGAAGGCCCCATGCCTCACTGGAAGAAGCTCTTTATTCCCACACAGTTTGGGCAGGACGCGTTTATTCCACAAACAGCTGGTTGTAAACATTTTTTGTTGATGGTGGTGAGAGCAGAGACTTTTGCAGCAAGTGCTGCCCTCGTGAAACTTCCCTTTTCTGACAGTAGCTGTGAAAAGTCTTCTGGAACAGCATGGGAATTCGTTAGCAGCTTGGCACTGGGGTGTGAAAGTTGGTGGTGTGAATGGCAACAAAGGTTTAATAAACATTTATGTATTTTTCTTTCATCATCACTTGCGTCTACACCTGAGAGTAGGGAACCTGCTACATGTGCCTTCCGGAGAGGAAAAGAGTCATGCTTTCAAGGGGCAGCTGTTCTATGTGTAGTTTAATAAAATTTACATGCCCTGATGGAGGTTTTGTGGGGTTTTTGGTGGGTGGGGTATTCTAACTGGGCTGTGCAAGAGAAGGGAACTGGTAGGGGCCATGTACAGTACATAGGGCTGAGTGCTGGGACCAAAGTAGTATGAAAGTAGCTGCAACCTGGTGTAACCTGTGTGCAGTCCTGCAGCTTTGGAACCTGCTGTGATTCCCTCCTCACCATGGGGCAGAGGAAGAGCAGGGCTGATCTGATGCTTTTTGAAAGTTCTACATTCTTAGAATCCATAAGAAAAAGCAAACCGTGTAATTTCTTGTAGATATATGTGTACTTGTTTCCTCTTTTGAGTAGCTCCTTGCTAGCCGTTGTGAGTGCGCGCACCAAACTGGTGTACATCGTCTGCAGAACCTTGCAAAGCTGAGTGGGCTGTTGGAATGGAGTTTGCCTTCTCCTCCCGGGTGCTTCTGCCAGAGTGTTGGCCGGGCAGCGTGGAGTGTTGGCCGGGCAGCATGGAGTGCCTGCCCTGGCTGCTGCCTGTGAGTGGCTTTCGCCAGGCACTGGTGGAGTAGTAGTTGCTTGGGTTATTTGCTCTGTGTGGCCACCACAAGGAAGGGTGAAATGGTGCTGAGATGCCAAGTGGAGCAGAAGGAGGGTTGAGAGAACAGCGGGGAGAAGTTAACGCAGAGCAAGAGAAACATTGGGTCTTTCCTGTCCCTGTCACTGTAGGGGTTGCCAAGCCCTGGTTCTGAAGCAGCGGGTTGCCAAGAGCAGATGCACTGCAGGAGACAGTGGCTCATGTTAATGCCTTGCAGGCCCCTCTCCGTGCTGCCTGGCTGCTTCTAGTGCTGTGTGCTGACGGAAGAGTGGGAAGCCTTGTGACTGCAGAGAGCTGGGGTGGCTGGGCTGAGCGGAAGGCTGGAAGGGAGAGGCTGGCAGTGGTCGGTGGGGAAGGTGTAAGACAAGAACAAGAAGCAGAAAAGGTTTAAGTGCTTTGCCTTGCCGTGTGGAGTTGCAATAGCTGGATGTGGAGGAGAGTGATGCTCCGAGGGGATTGTGATTTAGCGAGCTGAGGTCAGACAGCATCAGCTCTGTCAGCCTTGCATGCCTGGGGTGGGGAAGAAGAGAATTTTGTTGCTGTCAGTCAGTGCCTGGCCAGGGTAGCTGACGGGGCATCTCTGCCCTAATGTCATGACATCCAGCGGTGTGTCTCATGACGAAGTGTCCTTCTCCATCCCCCTCTCCTGTGAGGCTCTGATGTTGCTCACAGCCACGGGAAGTGGCTTTGGTGCTTCTGCAGAGCACTGTGCTCCAGAGTGCCAGTGGAGCTGTCCTTGCAGGGAGCTGCAGTAAGAGACAAAGGTGTCTCTCCTGACTGTATAGCAAGGAAACCATGGCACGGACACGTAAGGCTCTCCTCTGGATCCATAGTGCACATGGCTGGGGCAGGAAGGAACCCAGATGCAACTGTGTTCATTTCCGTCAAGGCTCTAAATACGTGGGCTCAGCCCTGCTCTCTGCTGCTAATTGGAGGCCTCTTGCACTTGTTGCCTGCATTTAAGTAGCCTTTCAAAGCAAAGACCAGATCTGGTTGAGATGATGATGTTTAGCGGGTCAGTCCAAACCACAGGCTGCTGTGTGAGAGAATGTGGCAGCCTGAATGCTGGGCTCCTTCACTCTGGCTGGCCTTTGTGAGGCCGCTGTGGCCATCTTGCCAGTTACTGGGTTAGAACCATGTGTACAAATATTTGAAGGGTGTAAATACTGATGAAGGAATGGATTTGCCTGAGCTAGTCCAAGAAGGTAGGGCTCTGGGGCAACTGGAAGGATGGATGATTAGTAGGGAAAGATCCTGTGAAAGTTTCCCATCTGTGCTGTCTCCAGGACCATAACAGCTTCCAACTGAATGTCAGGTAAAGGCAGAACATACCAGCTGGGGGCTGTATTGAACACGCACAAGCTGGTTTTATGTTTCTGTGTCAAGAAAGGCACAGTAAAAGTGTGGTGAAACCCTGCTAAACGGTGCCTGATGTGTACAGCCGAGTTTGCTGCAGCTGGGAAGACCAGATCTGCTGTTTTTAACACAAGTGCAAGGTAGCAGCGTGGGAAAAATGAGAGGAAACCAGAGCTCAGGTTTTTCCTATGAATAATGTGCAATAAATTACAAGGGTCCTATAATCTGGGATCTCCCGACTCCTCAGCCAAGTTCCTGGTGTCTTTCGTGTCTCAGCCGTGACTCTCTGTTCATGTGATCAAAGACCTTCTCCTCAGTATTATAGTGGCTTTAATGAACTGGAGAGACACTGGTGATACAATGACTTAAATAGCAAGACAATACAGTGATCAGCGAACTAAATGTTGGGTTGTTTCCTGGCTCGGCCACTGTTTGCTGCTACTTTTTCCCTTTTTGTTTCTGCAGAGGTAGCACAGTGGTCTCACCTGACAGGGCTGTGTAGAGCTGCTGTTTCTCTCAGCTCAAACTCTGTTGCTACAGAGTATGATCTCCCTGCTGAGCCATGTGTCTTTAAACAAAACAAAACTAACCCACCCCAAAACAAATGAAAGGTACCAACACAACCCCCTTCAGAGCTCTTTTCAGCAGTTTGGTCTTAATTGACAGCTCCTTACCTTTAGTAATCCCCTTTGCTTCTACTGGAGATGCTTTTTATGAGTAAGCTCTACTTCATTCTTGCCAGGTTTGCAGGTAAAATTGTAAAAGGCCCAGATCAAATAATTTTACAGTAATATGTGTGAGGAGCACGGCTGAAATGAACACCTTGCATTAAGCTCTGACATGCGATGTCATGACAGCTTGGCTGGGACTGCTACGCAGGCTGGATTTCTTGCAGCGATACTCAGCCTTCCAGATCAGTTTCCCTTGTAAAAGCTGCTCCTCCTCGAACTGTGCATTGCCTGAGTTGTGTTCCTCCTCTTTCGCCCTGATGTTTGAAGAAAGTGGGCTGAGTGCTTCTCAAATATTTATCTCCCTCCCTATATATAGACCTTTACCAGCAAATCACTATTTTGTCCTCCCTACAAAACTTGTTGATAACTCTAAGTGAAACTCAATTAGAGGAACCATGACAGAAAGTCAGAATTTAATGAGAATATCTAAAACCTCTTTCTTCTTTGCTTTTTTTTGGATAGGTGTTTTAGTGCATAATGGACACAGGATTTGAAGGACACTCTTGTTAAAGGTTCAGCATCTCATGCCATTTCAATTAAAGTCCCAGAATTCTCTTTAAATATTGCTTGGAACTCTTCTGTAAAAAATAAAACAAGAGGTAGAGATTGAGGCTGCTAATATTAGTAGGGTTTACTAAAATCAGTGTGGGTTTTTTTTTTTGTGGAAAATGTGATATATAAAGCAATTTTAGGATGTCATATTTATGTGTATAAAAATGGAATGTATTTTATGTTTTACTTTGTTATATATATGTAAACACATATATAATGTGTTTATAATTTAATCTAGAATATAAATACATATTTTGTACATATACACACATACACATATATTTTTATGTAAAAGTGTAATATATATGTGGAAGCAAAAAAATAAAAATCCAATTAATAAACCCCCCGTTCAGGTTACTTGTCACCCTCATTCTCCCACCTGTAGTGTCATTCTTAGTACCCTCGTTATCCCAGCGGCACAGACTCTAGCGAAGACTCGATTCTTTGAAAAGCTCACTGTGGAAGTTCTCAACTTCGAGCAAGTGGTCAGGAAGCGTCTCTCTTCTCTTTTCTTCCCTGCCACCCCCTCATGCTGGTGTGTGTAAAAGTTACCACGTGGTACTGGCTTTCTGATCCCAATATATTATTTACAGGATTCTTCTGATGGAACAAAGCCTTCTACAAATAATACTGTATTTTTCTAGATGGCAACCATCTGGATAGTAGAAGTAAATGGGTAATTTATTAGTGTTTGAGCAGCTTAAAGGAGGCTAACCGAAGGTAGCCCTGAACAGCTCAGCACTTCTGACGGCACTTTCCGTCTCGCTGAGGTTTGGGACGGAGCAAAGCCCAGCTTGGGAGCAGGAGGAGCACGGTGGGCACAGCGGCTTCGGCTGCCACAGTGAAACAGCCTCTCCTCCTCCCTTCCCTGCCTCGGTGAGACCTCACCTTCTGCCGTGGGAGTTTGAGGCTGTGCTTTGAAGTGCAGCACGTTCCGGCCATGGCTCTGGTGGCTCTAGTGGACTTGTTGCGGTGGCGTGCGTGTCGTTTGTTTGTTCCACAGTCCAAACGGGTCAGACTCCAACCGTGCTCTGAGTAGAAATCGTTAAACCTTTTGTTCCTCTCTCCCCGCCTTTATTTCTGAGAATTATTGCTAAGGCTAAATCGCTGCCTCTGATGAGGGCCGTATTCTTTACTGCTTTCCATTCACTTCACATTGCAAGCTCTATGCAAGAAGGTAACGCTGCAGGACAGAAGTTCCTTCAAGCTTTGCATTCTCCAAGGAAAGATTTTCACATATTCAGCTGCTTTTGTAAACCAGTGAAGAAATGCTGGGGAAATTGAGCCACAGGCTTTTTTTTGTGCACAGCAACCCGTATGGTAGTTTGGAGTAAAATAAAATCAAGTTCACTCCAAAAGGCCTGTGTGTACTCAATGAAAAAGTTAGACCAGAGTATAATAAATTCTGATTTTTCTTGGCCCCCTTCCCGACCTCTCAGCTAAGCCTACAAGCCCATGAACCTCTAGTATTTTTGAGGAAATCTGGGAAATAGTCTTTATTGATTTTAATTTAAAATAAAATCTTCTTGTCTTTTTCTTGCATGAATCTGATAATGAAGCAGAGCTGTATTTAAAAATGAACATAAATTAGATTAGACTAGGTCTTCCCCTGTCCGGAGAAGGAAAATGAGGTGCCGGCAGCAGTCTGTTAGCTAACAAGCTGGTACTTAAACGTTCAGCACTCTGAGATGAGCAAAGCCTGGTGGTGGTCAGTGTGTTAGGGTAGCTTTTTCTGCCTTTTTTTCTTTTCATTTTAGACATTCTTGTTTGCTGACATGTTTTGGTTTTTCCAGTCCCTGCTCTAGATAAGGGAAGCAGCATTTTTAACCCTCTGGCATGGGAGGATGCTTTTTGCTCCAGCTGCAGGTCGTGCTGCCCCATCTGCCTTCCCCGCAGGGGCACAAAGCTGAGCCCACCTCGAGCTGCGTTTTTTCTTTAGCCTAGCAGAGGCAGAGCTCATCCCCCAGATTGCCTTCTGCTTATTGGGAAGCACATCCCAATTTCCAGGGTCTCTGGTGTGCCTTGGGCGTAGGTTCCCCTCTGCAGCGTTGACAACGGGTTCACTGCTGCGGAGAAAGCAGAGCTCCTTCTGCTGGCCAGTCCGCCCCAGGTCCATTTGCCATCAGTGCCCTGGTCTGGATCTCGCTGCATGTGTGCAGGGGGTTGGTTTGAGCGTGTGGAGGGCAGTGGTGCTGGCTGCGAGGTCCTCTGCGAGCTCGTGGGGTAAGGCAGTGCTTCTCAGGGCCCTTTAACCACACAGGCAAGCTAGGCATGAAAACCAGATTGTTCTGAAACTGAAAACCTAAGCAAGCAAGGGAAGAAAAAATAAAGAGGATAAACAGAAAGTGTTTCCTGTTTTTTTTTTTTTAAAAGAGAGGGGGCAAACAAACTGCCCCCTGCTCTGTGTCTGGTCATCTCTTTAGGGAAGATCCTTCTGGCGCTGACAGCAAAGGGTCTGTGTGGAGGGTTTCTCACCGCCCCACGTGAGCACTATAGAAGGGACCCAGCTTTAATGCTCCTGGCCCTTACTTGAGTGTAAACGAACCTGTCAATCAGCAACTGTACTGATGTTTTCATCTTTACATACCGGTTGAGTTCTGCAAGGGCAGTCTGCCCTCCTGCATCGTTTGCCATCGGGGTTCTGCAGGAGATCAGGTAGCTACACTTTGAGAATGGAAAAAGATGAGCAGAAGACAACGCTGTTAGCGACCTCCTTTTGCCTGCTGTCCTGCTCACTGGAAGCTCCCCCCGAGAGCGCCGGTGAAGGCTGAAATTCAAGCTGTGGCTGAGAGAAGCATGTGTGTGTGCCCCTCCTGTCCACTCCGCTGTTTGGTTATTCAGGGCGAGTGTCTCTTCCTCTCCGTATCACTGCAGGGCTTGTGCAGAATTGTTTGTACTGCATCTGCCTTTTGGTCAGTGAGTACCTTTGACTTATTCAGACAACTTAAAAAAAATACATGTGTATACAGGTGTGATTAAAAAAAGGCATTGCATCAAGTTGAATGAGATGAGGTTGGGGTATTTTTCACTGGGTATTTATGGGCAATTTTACTCTCGACTTTATCCCAACAGAAAAATAATTATTCTAGGATGAGCTAGCTGTCAATGAAACGATACAGCTATAGCAATCCTGGGATCTAGGGTCTGTGTTTTATTCCATTTTCACTCCCCAGTTTTGTATGTGCAGCACCTTTGACTTCACCTGGCTGTTTCCCAGTTACCAATAAAGAGTTAAATTCAAACAAGCGAGCTGGGAGGAGAATGCGTGTCAGGATTCTCAGCTAAATTGCTTTCATACTTTGTTTTTATAATATACTGGCTGCTTAGCCACATTTTGGCCTTTTTCCCTTTTCCTAACAAAAATCCTTATGTGGGATAGCTAGTAGATAGTTCCTGCTTCCACAGTGACGACTCCATGCTAAAAACATCCCTTGGCATGGGGACCGTTAGCTGATGGCAACTTCTCTGCCTTTCTGAGTAGGTTTTTTTTCAGCACCAGCCTCAGAATCTATGAAATAGTCTGTGGTGGGAAAAGTGTTTATCTTGCGTTGAAACTGAGGATGGACCAAATGCTTGAGGAAGAGAATGTGTCAAATAATGAGCTATAGATAATACTAAATCTTCTCAAGATCCTGCAAGGAGATGTTTAGGCAGAATTGTGCGGCAGTCAGCATGAGCAAATTGGCATTTTGTGAAATGCTACCGTAGAATGTGCTTCAGACGTCACTATTTATGTGTCCGTTTATATAGATAGCATCAATTACATATTTTTAAATGTTGATGATGGGTCTAAAAACTACTGCATTAACGAACATAAGAGTTTCTTTTTCTGTGGCTTGAGCATGGAGAACAAGTCTTTTTTTTCTCAGTCTGAAAACTGTATTAGTTCGCTTAAAATAATGAAGAATAGTCTTTAACTGGTAATATTCACACAGATGTATTAATATTTTGTTGTGGAGGTTTTAAATAGAGGGCCACACATACTAGTGGGGGCTTTTTTTCCTGACGTGTCTGCTAGAAGAGCATAGCAACACCATGCATTTGCATTTCCTGATCGCTCAAAGTCTCCCCTACCATAAATGTGTATGTGAAATTGAGAACCTAATTAAAAGATTAACAGCATGTACAGTACTTTACCCAAAAGGCATGTGTTAATTTGTTAAAACACTAAAGATTTTTATGCTGTCTTTTTTGACACTATCAAAATATTTTCAGTGGAACTAGTTGAACCTGGTCTCTTTATTATAAATTCTTCTGCAGAGTAAGATGTCTTAATTTCATGTCTAATTGCATAAGAAATTATAAATTATCTTTTCGAAGAGACCTGTGACACTAAACCGCAGAATGAGCAAATAAAACTGATTTGTTCCAGTACAAATGAAGATATATGGCAGTATTTTTATTATAGACACCATTTGTTTGGATCGAGCGTCTGAATATTTTGCAATAAGACACCAAGCGCTGTTTGTCAAGCAGTCATTCTAGCAATGCATCTTAAGGTGCTTTACAACTAATTGCCATGAAAGGAAGAAACCCAAGTCAACAAAAACCAGCCCCACCCACAAAATAAAACCCTACGCAGAAGGGGATAAATCTGTTCCAAAGGAAACGCGTTTAATGTGTATTCATGGAGCAGTGGGATCTGCCTCTTGAGTCACACACGGAACTTTTCTTTGGCTCGCAGAGGAAAGATTTCAAAAGTGTGCTTTGCCTCAGAAAAAGGTGACTTGATGTATGTAAAATGGCAGCTTCCAGCTAGGTAGGAGATGCCACAGTCTAGAGCAGAGCAGGGAGGCGAAGCCTGATTTCTCCTGGGGAAGCACGACTGATGTACAGGACGGTGCACTGGAGGTGGAGGGAAGCGTAGGTCCTGGCATGGCCC
Organism: Coracias cyanogaster; assembly: GCA_033124195.1. Classification (NCBI taxonomy): domain Eukaryota; kingdom Metazoa; phylum Chordata; class Aves; order Coraciiformes; family Coraciidae; genus Coracias; species Coracias cyanogaster. The sequence continues at coordinate 43,931 of JAVSBS010002326.1, forward strand.
CCTTGGTGCCACATAACCCGAGGGGATGCCGTGGTGCTGCAGGTAGGATTCCCTTCCCTCCTGGGGACTTCTGGAGAAGTCACGAGCAAATCCCCCTTCCTGCCCCTGAAGCTCAACCAGTAGGTATTCCCCTTTGGAAACAACCGCGTGTGCCACGAGAAAGTCAGTCACTGCAAAGTGACATGTTCCTTCAAGAACTGACTATTACCTTTATGGCGGAATTCAGTAGAAACTGGCAATTATTAAAGATTTATCTTTTGTAACTGCTCTCCGCGGGATTTATTCTGTCGTTGAAAGTTGAAAATGGTTTATAGTAAATGTGTCATTTTGTACTGAACTGTGTCAGCGTTGGTGCCAAAGCTGTTTGAATGTTACCGAAAGTCTATTTAACCGGATTAGATTAAACCCTATAACATCACACAGTGCAAGTACGTTGTTCATAAAGGAAGAAATTAATATTCTACTGACCTTTCAGGGGTTGAACTAATACATTTATCAGGAGGATGATTTTGGTATTGTATAATGGAGATGTTCTTGTGTTTATTTATCCAGAAGTACTTTTATTATGAAGATACAAAAACTGCTTCTGTTAAGCTGATTGTTATTCCCAGCTACAAAAAGACCAGTGCCCCATTGTCTAAATCCCGACACATGTATAAATTTTGATTTTTTTAATAGAAGGGGGCCAAAAGAGTGTGATGGCACTTCATAAAGGCAAGTAGGAAAGAAATGTAATAATTTTTAGCTAGAGAGCTTCCAAGCTCTGGATAAGTGGTAGGAGATGAAAACGGCAGCATTTATGGCATGATGTGGGTTACACTTTTAAAAACCATTTATGCCTAATAATCTGAAGTGATTTCAATAACAAGTTTAAGGAATATTTTTATTACCATAAAAACCTGAGATTTTTTTTCCCCTTACCTTTCCATAGCTCTGTAGTAAAATTTCAGTTTGCAAGGAAGTGAAATTTCCTTTTAGTGCTTTACAGTTTTGAGCGTGTGTCAGTTCAGCGAAGTGGGGAGGGAGAAGGCGAAGAAGGAGAGGGCCGAGGCAGCAAGTGTTTTGTGCTGGGCTGTTGGTAAGAGCAACGTCACGTCTGAGGGACGGCGACGTGATGGTTGGGAGCGTGGTAAGCACCTGCACCATCTCACCGAGGTACAGCCACTGCCCTGTCCCACACTTCTCCTTCCCCTTCTCATTGCAGTCGTGGGTCCAGCTGTAGGACTGACGTGGCATGGTGGTGCCCCGTGGTTGCTGCGTGGATTTTGTGGAAGAAGGGGCTGTAACAGAACAAAAAAAATTGCCGTTACACGTCTTCAAGACATCTCCTGAGTCCTGCTCTTTTTTATCTATGTCTCTAGTAGATAAACTCTGGTTTTGCGTGGAAGTGTGAGGGAGATGGAGAAATCTTAGCTGCAGATGGAAAAAAAAAAAAACCACCAGTGTCTTGATATTTTAAAAAAATCCAGAATTAGAAGGAGATAAATTTATGTAGCCTTTGCACCATAAGAATGTGGAAAGACCTGACACAAAGCCATAAGGCTTTTTTCACAGATTCAGTTGTCTGAAAATTGTGCAACACTGTTTAAACGGAATGACTTTTAGCAGATCACAATAAATGTAAAAAAGTAAAATCATGCTTTCAGCAAGGATTACATGGCGGCAGTGCTAACTCCCATGCAATTAATAGACAGCGTGTACTTTGTTTTCCGTTGAGTGCTTTGCTTTTCGTCTAGATTTTATCAGGCCATGTATCCAGGAACTGGGTATGGATGCAAGCTGCTGTTAATTGAACTTTACTCGGGACGATTGAAACCATCCTACGTGGTGTATGGCGAGATGCGTATCTCAGCTGGTGTTTGCAGCAGTGCAGCTGCAGCCTGTGCACCCCGCGGGTGGGCAGGCCCTGGTCCACATGTTTTTACGTACAAAATGTAAGTGGTTTATGGCGAAATAACTTCGTACATCCACATAGCATTTGTCTTTTACAAAACCTGCAGTTACTTTCCCAGAGCAGTTGTGAGGTGCAGTTTGTAGCTTAAGAGGAGGAAAGATGGGATATGATCCAATTTTGGCATGGATTGTTGCCCCATTTGTTGAGTCGGGTCATGTGTTGTAGCAAATTATTTACAGAGGAAGGCTGGTCCTGGTTTCCTCTGATGTCATACACCTGAATGTCTTTTACAGCTAGCTAGTTGTGTGATGCAGTATTTAGAGGTAAGAAGATGCTGTCTGATGCAAGGAATGATGAGTTTAAATCTGGAAGCAAAAAAACCCCCTTATTTCTATGTTTGTTGGATTGAGCCTTTTATATCACATGCCTTATAGAAAGGGCTGTTTTTGTACAGGAGGAGGTGCCAGAACGCTAATAGAAGTATAGTAGCTCATCTGAGGGGTGGGACAGATTCTGCATGCTATGTGGAAACAAAATTAACCCTGTGTGGGACTAAAATACCTAGCATTGTTAATTCCTGGCATTTTCTTTCCCATGCTTCTGGGGCTCTTGATGAGGGGAGCTTCAGCTTCTCTTTAAAATTCTAATTTGTAGAGATAAAAAAATAAAATCTTAGAGGATTCCATCCATGCTTATGAGCATGACCCTATATTTGGCATGAGAATGTGGAACAGCAAAGAATCCAAGCATTTTAATTTTCTGGGAACAAGAAGCAGCCAGTCGGTAACTTTGGGATGCAGCATTGCTCTCTGAAGCACGTTACTTTGCGGGTGTGCGGGCACATGACGGCCTGATCACACATGGGTCTGTGTTGGTTTCAAACGCGCCTGGGGCCTCCTGTGGCACTTTGGTTCTTTCTGAGCCTTTGGCACTGAGCGTCGGTAGGAGATGTGTGGAGATGGGGAAATGAGAGAACTAGATATTAGAGTTCGGTAGTAGATTTAAATTAAGCAGAAACCTCAGTATGTTATAAACTTGTAAGGCTATATATACACTATGGCATGTGGCTGGACCATAGTCATGCTCAGCAAACCACTGAATATTACAGGACAGTTCATATGTTTTCTAATTCTTCCCAGAAAAAAAGAAGATTTCAGCACTGAGGAGTATGTTGTTATCCCATCCCTACTGTCGGCAGCACAGCAATTTGAACTCGCAAAAATCGCCGATTAGGTACTTCCCTGAAACTACATGTACTTCTTAGCATCTTACTGGTGTTCTGGCAGAACAGCTTAGGGATGGACAGACACTGGGGCTGGAAGTGACTTAAGGGAGCTAATGGAGTTTGGTGAAGGTTATGAAGAAGCAGTGCTCTCCATTGGGTGTCCTATGAAGAGAGAGGTGGGAGAGGACAAGAGATGCCAAAGTGGGAGCTACACACAATGAACATGGATTTTTGAGCCAGGAGGAGTCTGGGCTAACAATTTAATTTGAGGCTTTGCTTCTTTAGTAGGAAGAGTTAAGGCCAGAAATGAAAAAGGTGGTAGTAGTAGAGATGAGTGTCCTGACCTCTTAAGTGTAAGGTGCGTATCTTGGAGTCAAACATTCCTTGTGATGGTGGAAGCTTGAACACAGTGTTCTGGTACTACTGTAGTAAGGCCAAAAATGGAACCAGGAGGGTTTGCCACAGTGTGAAGTTTAAGTGAAATGCAGAATTTAAACAGGAATCTAGTTGTGTGATGTGGAGTCCAAAATCAGCACACCCAATGCCGTTAGTGTTCACAGTTGTTGGTGCTGTAGCTTCAACAGGGGGTTCTTTACAACAAAATTAGCCATGTTTTAGGTTACGGCGGTGTAGATAAAGTCAAATGCCTCTGAAGTCAGTGGAGTTTTCGATTTCTTCTGATGCAATTGAGGGCAGAGGTTCAAACATTATTTTTATTTCCAGACGTATCTGAAGCTACATTTTAAGCTTGTTTTATACAAAGAAGTAAATAATCCATTGGGAGGCAGGTTGGGACATAGGTAACACAGCTTCAGATACATTTATCTATATGATCAGTAACCCCTGTTGATTGTTTGCAAAGAGCTTGTTTGGAGTGTTCCATCCACGTAATTTTCAAGCTGTGTCCTAATATGGAAAACCGAACTCAACACAGCTCTTCTGGAGTGAGCTGTTTAGCTACGGGAGGCACAGGCCAGAACCATTTCACCACAGAGCACTTCTCCCGATATGAAAGCTATCCATTTGCAGGGTGTTTTTTAATGCTCTTCAGAGTCATTTGGGTTTTTTTTTGTAATACGTTGTAGAAGCTTTGGGTTTAAGTTCTTGCTTCCCTACTTGAACACCTGAGACACAGCGACTTAGACGGGGACAGCAAAATAGAAATTACTCATAGGAATCATCCAGCCTCTGCAGAGTCATGGAGAAAGATGACCTGTGTCCTCAGAGGACAGAAGCATTGGGAGCTCTAAGAGTGGAAGTGTGGAGGCATGTTTGTTCTAATGTTTGTGAGATTTGTCCTGGTTTCAAGTGCTTAAGACCGGAGGAAGGAGAAAGCTGCAGAGAGTAGGGAGACACATGAGGTGAGGAGCTTTATGGGAGGCGATGGTGTTGTTGCTTCAGGGGGCTGTTTGTGTGTCTGTGTCCGTGTCTGCAGGTGTGTGTCTGTGTCTGCAGGTGTGTGACCGAAGGTGGGGATAGCCAATATCCATCTTTTTGGCAAGAACCGAGAAGGTGGTCTTTAGCTTGACTAATATATATGTAGGGAGGTTTTAAAAGAAGGGGAAAATATTTGTTCATTTGGGGTATTTGTGGTTGAAGTATCGTAAACACTTGGATGTAATAAGAGAAATACAGTAACTTTTTGTTTTCAGAGGAGTTGCCAGAAATATTACTTGAAATTAAGATTCACATATTTTGCAGAGGAACTTTCTTAGTGAGGTTTTCATATAAAAACAGAGTTCTCTGTCTAACTGCATCCATAAATCAAGATGGTGCCTTCTTTTCTTTAGAACTTGAGGTGAAGGGTTTTGGTTTTAAAGGCATAAGGTGGTTGGTACTTGGCTGTAGACTTTTAAATGGTGCACAAATGCACAAGATATTTCTTTGATTAAGTTTTTATTCACTTAATAACAAGGTGGTTATGTAGGAACATTCACCAGAAGCTTTAAAAATCATGGGAGATTTGTGATGTCATATGATGTCATTACATCAATATGCTGCATTATAAAACTTCAGAGCAACCACCGCTGTACCACCAGGGTGAATAATGGAGCATTCATTCGCTCCTACCAAATCCCAGCATCAGATGTTCCACAGGCTCTCTTAAAACAGAAATCGTGCCTATAGGAACATGCAGTGAGAAGTTACGCTTGGGAGGGTGCAATCAGAGCACCTCTAAAGGAGCGGTAGATATTTCAATTCCCAGAAGTTTTTCTGTTAAGACTGCACAAAAGCTAGAGACTCCCTGAGGTAAAAGCTCTTCAGATGGAAGTGGCTGAAAAAAAATCTTGGCTAGCTCATGGGGAGCTTGTGAGAACAAGTACTGGAGGCCAAATTCTGCTCTGTTACACCATCCTACGTTTGGGCTAGCGCCAGAGATGAGCGCTTTCCCTGCTGTGACGAGACCGGAGGGAGTACAGCTCTGAGGGGTCTGAGCAACCAGTGACTCTACTCTAAACCACACATAAAACAAGTTTAGCAATCTTGGACTGTTGAACAATGATTCATTTTATAATACGACCGCAAAATGTAGCTGAGCTGGTAATGATTGCTTCAAACAGCTCGAGAAACTGAATGAGCAAGAAGTTGGGATTGCCCTTAGCCCTACCAAGTGTCCTTGTTGGGCCGGAGGTCAAGGCTCCCTGGTATGGCTCCTGCCTGGGGCTGCGTGGGCAGGCAGGGAGAGCTCTGCCTTCAGTGCAGACAGACAGAAGTCTCATTCTTCGGTGGCTTTAGCAGCCACCACCATATACTAACACTTAAAAGGAAACGTGAAGCCTGGTGCACGTCACTTGTTTGGGATGTTAACAGCTGTACGGCAAATACATCTGTAGCACCGGAGGGAGAGGAAGAGACAAGCAGACTGTCACAGCCATCCTTTCACAGCTAGAATTACATCCAGCAGCAGCATCTTCTCAATTTGCAGAGGACCACGGCAGCCCTTGAAGTGAGATTTCTTGGTGTTCAATCCCACAAGGTAGAAGAGGTCCGTTGTGCTCTGACCTGCTTTTAAAAGGAACCAAACCAAACTGTGCACGCATGATCAGAGAGCTCCCATTTTACAGACGACTGCCATTTGTTGCAGGGGTTGCTATGGCAAACCAGGGCAGAAAATCCCATCTTGATGTTAAAGCAAAATACTTAGAAATTGTGAGGAGACAGATTTTGAGAATATAAATTAATTAAATGGCAGTAATTGCATTATTGCGCTGTCTTGCCAGGGAAAGAGCTGTTCCTGTGAGAGTCTATTGCTGTGTTAGGTCTTGGAGCAAAGCGTCATTTTGGAAAGTGCATTAGGTGTTCCAAATCTCTTCCTGCTTTTATTTAGTTCTAATAGTGGTAAACAGCAGCTTAGCCCTGCCAAGGTGATCATCATCCTGCTTGCTTGAGATGTTAAAGCTGTAAGAAGACGGAATGAGCATGTACAATTTGGGCTTAAATTGACAGAAATAAGTAACTATAACCTCACTCGTCTGACCCAAGTGTAGCTGTTTGGTCGCTTGCCCTGTTGGGATCAGGGTCTTTGGGTTGGGGCAGGAAACAGTGGGCTTCTTCCGGATAGGAGTCCTGCAGCTGTCTGATGTGCCAAGCGTCAGGCAGGTGGGAGGCTTCTATAGTACATTTCTTCATTTGCAGGAAAAAAATTAAAAAACAAGGCTCTTTTATGTTGCTTGCCTTATCTTTTTTCCCTGTGTCCTGACTGTGTAAGCACCTCTGACCCTACTGTAGTTGTATCCTTCAAATCGCCAATGGAGGAATGGAAAGTACACTTCAGAAACAGAACTGATAAACTAGATGCTGCCTAGCATATTTTTAGTCCAATTAGAAAAGCTGCTTGGAAATACTTTTTGCTTTTAATGCTGGAAACGGGCAGTTCTGTATCTTTACATCTATAATAACTATTCATTCGAGTATTTCCTTACAGTTTAAGTGGGACTGTGTTACGGCCCTTTGATAATATTGGGGAGAACTGAAGACTAAAATGCTCGCTTCCCACATCTGGAAGAGAAATTCAGTTTTAAAAGGCAAAGGAGATCAAACCACCACCAAATGAAAAATGGTTTTTATAAGTATGTTACCTTGGACCATGAAGAGTTTTACTTGGCTGACCCAGTGAGTGAAGTCCTTTCTTTAGGTGTTCTCCAAGCATCTTTGGTCTTTGCTCAGTTGATCAGCCTCCGGTTGGCTGAATGTGGGCACAGGTCAGTGACTCTGCGCTGATTATGCTAATATTGCCAGTCTTGGGCATTGACCATCTGCTGTTCGTTTCTGTGTGCACGTGAAGAATCGGGCAGCAAGAGCACGGTGGTAGCCTAGGTTTAATGTCTACATTAAAGTTTGTGAACTTGAGCCTTCTCAGTTTTGCCACTGCCTGTTTGTCTGCAAGAGGTCATCTTCGGCTGTGCTACAGGTACACCTTGCTGCAGTTGGTTACGCTGGTGAATGAAGGTAAATAAATAGGTGCTTTTGTCGAACTTTTCAGAGTTCATTTTAGAGAATGTCGTTTTGTGTGTTCCCCTTGGGTTCCTGGGTAGGCAGTAGATTATCCAGTGCATCCAAGGAATGGAATGGAATGTAACAACACTTCTGCGTTGCAGATTGAATTTGATATGCTTGGGAGAGGGACCAGCAGCTCCCCAAGTGGAAATTAAAGAAGAGTGAAATGTAAAAATGTTTTTGACTAGCTCAAGTCAGCATCCTCATCAGGAACTGGCCAAGTCTAATTCAAGATGCTTTTCATGCCACTGTGTTTGCCAGCTACCTCTTAGATTGAGGCACTTGTAGTGATTCCAGAGTGCAACTCTGTGTTAGAACATGAAAGGCAATTCTTGTGGAATATCATTAAAAGCTGAACCAAGTCTTTTCTCATTTAGCATTACTTACTTGAATCCACTGCCTTTCCTAGTATTTTGTGCAGCATTATTTTTTGTTATTATGCTTATTGTTATTCAGCTGAGAGGTTTTTTCGTTGCATTACCTGAGTTAAAATGATCTCATGTTCAAGGCTAAAATTAAAGGAGTTTTGAGAACGTGGATATTCTGATTGTCACTAGTGCAGAGATTAGGTATAGATGACTGAGTGCTTTGAAAGGAAGCTTTGTGTCCACTTAGCAGCTTCTCTTACCCTAATAAAAATGGCAACAAATCAAATAATTTTAAAAATACATAAAAGGTTAATTGAAAACTATTTTTTCATACATGTTGCAGCCATTCGTTATGGGTAAACATGCATAAAACATTGTGACTGCACCCACAACATTCATTCTTACTACATGAATACGCTTTTTTATACTAACACTGCATGGTAAGTGAATAATTTCTGTCTTAAAGTCTACATTTTTCCCCTGTGGTTACAACCAAAATTATACAGATTCCCTACGTAGAATTATATCCCAAACTGCTTTCCTCCAAGGTATTTTTAAACTTTTTTTGCCTAAATGATGTGTATTATTTTAATTACAGCACGTAACAATTATCTGGAAGCTATTGGTTATTATGTCAGTTCGAGGTGCCACTTAAGCCCTTTCCTTCTGGCAATTAACAAAAAAAATAATTGTTTCAAAGGCAGGCAGCTATAGGAACCCAAATAAAATCCTGGCAGGCATGTTATTATCATAGCAGGCGGAAGCAAAGGAGCAGGTCCCTCCCTGGGTGAAAGCATCAGGGAGAAGCGGGTGGTTGTATTTGTGTTGGCAGGGTGAAGCTGTCGTGAGCCCGGAGTCCCAGCCAAAACCAAGGGAGCTTCGGGTTGACTTGAGCCAGTTCTCAAATGTTTTTGTGAACTCTCACTTTTTTTTTCTTTTTTTTTTTTTTTATTCCCCATATTGTTTTAATTATACTTCTCAGTGCTGGGAACATCACACCAGCTCTTCCGTGTTTCAGGATTATTTGTGAAAGGATTTCTCATCAGCTAATAGCCATTATTTAAAAAAATCTTTATTGGTTGTGTTAAAATCTGAGCTCAGATGTTTGATCATATCAGGGAAAATTCCATGGAGACTTGGAATGGAACAAAGCCCCCTCCTTAATACTTTTGTCTAACATATGTCACTGTATTAAAAATAATTACTTTGGTTCCTTAGAGGGGAAGAGGAAGGGTTTTTTTAAAACTTGGAATTCTATATTGAGTAGCCAAATAAACTCCCGAGATTGCTTTCATTTGAAAAGGATATTTTAAATGGTACCTTTTACTTGAATGTTGGCCAGTTTAATTTAGATTATTGCTTCTGACAATTAACCTCGTGTTGGGCTGCACTTGTCTCATTAGCAACGTGGCGAGTGATGAACTTGGATTTATGAGGGCTCAGCCCTCACCTGGGAAACTCGCCCGCCGGGGCCGCGCTGCTGCTCTGACATTTAACAATCCACGTGAAAGCTGTCTGGGGAGGGCTGCGGGATTAAACAAATACATTAGTAGTTTTATCAAATTCTTTGAATAGTTTCTCCAGGAGAGAAAGGTGGGCACTAGAGGAGGCATGGGCAGGAAATTTTAAAATGTGTCATTTCAAAGTGATCTGGCTTTGATATTCCCCTTTTTAAACTTCTTCTAGTTTGAGACAGAGTCTCTCCAACACTTATCTGCTTTAAAAAGAAGTTTTTAAATAGAACGGAAATAGAGTCATCGGGAGTAAGGATAGGGCTAAATAATTAAAGAATTAAATTCTTAAATTCTGCTTGAATGTAATGGTTCATCTGCCAGGAAACGATCAGTTGATTTGTTTTTCTTTTGAGGAAACCTAGTTACGCAAGTTGTGGTTTTATGAACTGACCCTCCCTCCTTTTTCTCCTCTGATTATTTTTCACTGAAGTAAAATATCCGTTATTTCCAGAATCTACTGGTCTGTGTTACAAGGGAATATTCAGAAATAATGTTGTCTTTTGATGGTGATTTGATGAACAAAAAGGTTAAAGATAATTCTGTGCAATAGGAAATAATGACTTTACCAACTTTGTATAGTTGAAGGCTTCTTACTTAAATATCATCAGAGAATGACTACTAATGTCCAAACCCCAGGATGAAATACAAAGAATTTTCTGGCACTACTAAGACAAAGAACTGAAATAATTTTTTTTTTTTTTCCCAAAAATTTTTTCTTCTCACTTTTTTCATTTCTTAGTTATACCAACATGCTGCGTACCCGTGTCTAAATTTCCATGCATGTGTACATACCAACTGTGTGGTGTCCTCAGTGGGTATTGATACACATCTCTTTATATGCAGCAAGGGGGAAACAGTGTTAGTCCCTCAAAGTAAGTCTTTTATTTTTTCCTTTTAATTTAAATTCACTTTGCATTTTATTGTATCAGCTCACTACAGATACTTTACTACTTTTGCTGTGAAAGTCAGTAAGGGGAGCTTGATTTAAACGGACTGCTCTGTTCTCTCCCGTTACGTGGGTATGTGTGTAACACTTGCAGCCACTTGAAAGGTATTATACACATTATTTAGAAATAGTTATTCCATTGAATATTTAATAATGCATACATGAAAACTGATCCAGATGAAAAAGAATTTGCTCTGGCAGCAAAGTGGGTTATTTTAATGGAAAAATGAAACCTTTTTTTCCTCCTTGTCTGCAGGGAGGTGGGTCTGTGCAGCCAGGCAGTTAGATGTGTAGCCCATACGTGCACAGCGAAGGCGGCGAACGCTGAGGTGCGAATGTGGCTGGCGGAGATCACGGTGCCTGCCGCGCTCCCCTCTCAGCTGCAAGGGCAGCTTCGCCCTGCCCTGGGAGCCTGCACCTTCCTGTTTCCTGGGCAGGCTGTGAGCGTGCCCGGTGGGCTCGCATGGAGCAGGCGTCCCGTGCCCATCCCAGCAGACCAGAATCCCGGCAGCCACCAGTGATCCTCTTCCGCTTGTTTATAGATTTGGGCGAAATGCATGGTAAGACGATGGGAAGAAAAGTCATGACGCAAGCTAAATAGAGTGTAAGTTGTTGCCTTGGGGGTAGGAGGAGGGGACGTTAGAGGTTTGTGGTCTGGAGATTTATTCCTGTAGAGCTGGGAGGTGGCTGGCCACCATTCAGAGACGGGAGCAACGTGGCGTGGGCGGGAGGAGGAAGGTGACAGTGATGTGGCCCTGGGTGGGTGGGTGAGCAGGCACTGACCAGCAGAGCTGCCTGCCATGAAGGATTCTCACCCAGGGCTGAAGACATCTTATCTGCTGTGAGGAGTCTGAGCTCTGTTTTAGCAGGAAAGAAAACCTATTCATTTATTTGCAAGCTAAAATTTAAAACTATTTTCTTTGTACAGAAGGAGGCCTAAAGGGCTGGCAACAAGGCTGAGACCGTTTTCTGGCTGGGGCAGTTGTTGGTAGAGGGTTCTGCTGTCTCGCTGAGGCTGAGGGACAGTGTGCATCATTCTTGCCCGTCAGCCTGCCAGTCTGCCCATCTCCTGTGAGGTACAGCACTGCAAATTCCCTTCACTGCTGGTGGAAAACACCTCGGCCTTGGTGATAGCCTAATGTTGCAGTTCTACCAAGATCAGTCTAAAGTTCTGGTTCTGACATTTAGATAAATTTGCTAATATTTTCCATCAATATAGAAGTTACTCGAAGGATGCTTCAGGTATGACATTCCTTTTATTTAAACAGGGCACACGCAGACACGCGACGCAGCTAATGAAATAATGAAGCTTTTCGCACGCTATGTACCTGGATAAGAGCTGGCTTAAGTCCTTAATGTCTTGAAATTGGTACCTCCGTTTCCTTGCTGTTTGTAGAGTTTATGTTAGCACAGCCTAAAGACAGAGTGCTTCTGTTACAAACTGTTACGTCAGTTTCTGTGAAGTATCAGTGTTCTTTAGACATTCCCAGAGGAGGATCCTCCAGATTTTCAGTTCTCTTCTTTGGGCATGCAATGAAAAGCATTTTGCCTCAGAGTAGGTAAAGGAGGTAACAGAGAGGCCAATATTTTGGGGCAACAGCAGTAAGATTACTCTTGATGGTGAAGATTGGGTAGAACTTAATTTTCAGCACAACTTGGTTTGACAACTCAGATTTCATGAGAGCAACATGTTTAGTCTAGAACAGTGTATCTAAAGGATGGCATTCCTCAGAAAATCTTATAATTCATCATAGTTTATCCGTTTTGTTGACTATTTAGGATTATTCTCTTAGATTACAATGTTGATGGTGTGGCATTGACCTTTTACATCTACACTACGCTGACTAGGACCCTTATTGCATGAACTCTTCAAATGAGTTATTCTGTGACAAACTGTAAACCAGGGCCATCACCAGGGGAACGTGAGAGCTGTCTTAATGCTGATAGGCTCCTCTGGTCGGATTTTCATCCACCTTAAACTCAAATGTGAAATGGAGAACAGAAGGTATTTCTGAGCCACTGGATTTTTCCAGGCAGACATGCATTGTGGTGGGTGCTTGGTCCTCATCCAGAGTGCTACCAATCAGAAAAGGCAGGCAGAAAAGCTGAACTGCCTATGCTCAGAGAGCTGCAGGCCTGAAGAAGTGCTGGAGCATCCCATGTGGTGGGTGTGCTGCAGCACCTCTTTACTCCATACACTCTCTTTTTTTTTTTTTTAACTGATTAGAAAAAGAAGACATTTCAAATGGTTTCAGAATCTAAATTATTTTACTATTTTAGGCATCTCGGACTTTTGGGATGGTTCTGTTTACTCGGAAAGTCTTTATTCATTTGCAGTTTGTACCTGTCGTAAGACCTGTGGTACGAAACAAACAATAATACTTCACATCTCCAAGTAAACAACAGACTTTGGGGGAGTAAAATAGACTTTCATTAAGATGAAGATACCCACAGTGCAACCCACATCCCACCACCTGTGTGAGTGCCAAGAGCAGGGAATCGTTATTGGCTGTGGGAAATGATTGTGTCGGCAGAAACCAGATTGAGGCTTTTCCTCCAGGGTGACCTTTGAAATCAATCAGATTGTGAGAACGATAAACCTCCCAAAGCTGCCGCTTTGTGTTGTGCTTGCTGTGCCAGCAGTGCTCCCTCAGTGCTGAGGTTTGCTCTGGCTCCCTGGGCGAGTGAGGAGAGCAGAATACATCTGGATTATTCTGCCTGTTTTGGGGGGAATGGATGTGCACACAGCGTCTTCATCTTCCTGCCTAAGACTTTGGGACGTGCTGTAATTTATATCTTATTATCTCCTTTACTATGATGTTACTAGTTGAAATCTCCAGTCAATCAGTGCGTACTTGTGGTACAGAGAACACTGGCAGCAGTATCGGTTGTATCTTACGGTGAAGTGGGATCTTTTGTAGATTCCACACATTTTCCAGTATTGGTACCATGTCCTGAGTGTATCTTTAGTGATATCCCTCAGAACCGTGAATGGGCCTCTGGATTCCTTTTCTGCTTGCACACATGTAGAAGCTGTGCGTACATTGGGCCCAAGACGCCTGGGGCTTTGGGAGATGATTAAAAAAGCCAGTCTTCCTTTTTTTATTAAAATATCACCGGGGGGTACTTTTTAGCTCTTTGCATTTGAGTATGAGGTAGAGTTTAGGAGAGAGAAAGAAGTGGTTAGAGCTCTGGAGGAATAGGCTTCTGGTACAGAAATTGTTTAGTATGGGAGTGTTGGTATTAAACAACAGCTTCTTCTACCTGGAGATCCATCATTGGGGCTGTTGTGATAACCTGTCTCTTAAGGTGTTTGCAGTACCACAAAAAAAAAAAAAAAAAAGAAAGGGACCTGAGAGTGCTGGTGTGCTGCCTTCCAGCTTGGTGGGTTGTGAAGCACTGTGAGCTGCTTACTGACAGATGGATCTTAGGAGATGCTAGGGCTCTCCACCATCTCATGAGGGTGTTTGCAGTTCCACCAGTTCCTGAGACTATTGAGTCTTGCGGTGTCTGATGATGTCCCTCAAACTCCCATATGGTTTTGACTGGGACAGAGTTAATTTTCTTCCTAGCAGCTCTACGATTTCTATGTGCTGTGATTACATGAGAATCTTAGCTGCTATGTAAAGAAGCCTGAACTTCTGGAAATGCTTCAGAGCATGACATTCATGTGCTGCAAACCTCCAGATCCAAAAAGTGAATAACTTTTTCCAGTCTTTGCCATGCACACAGAAATTTATCGTTCAGATTTGAAAAATAGTGCTTTCTGTCTTTTAGTTTTTCATTCACAAACTGACGAACATGAAGATGAAAATACTAACAAGATCCAAAATGGATTTAGTGGCTTTGTCAGAAAATAGGTTCAGTTCTAGGAAGATGTGGGCTAAGAAGACAAATCTGGGTTCATCTCAACATAATGTGGGCTCATCAACAGTACAGGGAAAACTGTTTTTTTCTGAGTCTGGTAGCAGTTCCTGCTTGCTCTGAGTCATCTCCTCTAGTGGTGAACTACAGTCCGTTTTTTTCTTTGTCTTTTGTTTTCTGTTCATAGGAAGTATAGCATAGTTCAGTAACCAGCAAAGCTTTATTTAGACTTGTCAGAAATGCAGAATTGTTTTGCTCTTCCTGGGAAGAAAAGCGGGAGATGAGAAACCTTAGAATCAGGTCAACTGAAATGAGTGTCAGTGAAGGAAAAATCTGTAGTGAATTTAATTGAGTGTGTCTGAATTTAGTCCCAAAATTAGGGATGAGGATTATTAAAATGTATTTGAAAGGAAATATTGCAACCTTAAAGATACTACTCTGTGTCTCTGCGTAGTAGATTGCTTTGTAAAGGAAGGGTAAGGCATGATCCATTGCCTTTTGCCTGTTTTTGAGCTACGAGGGAGACGTGAGCCTAAAGGTCAACAAACCCTCAGCCTTTGGTCTGTTGCATGCATGTTCTTCAGTACGTATGTGCATGCACATCTGCGTATGGATAGTTTTGCTTCCTTATATTTTTTAATGTAAAAATGCTGGAACACAAGTCTTACCTCCTTTGTTAACTGCTTCGTGGTGGCTCTAGTCCTTACCTGGGTATCATTAAAGGTACTAGGATCAAGCCTATGGACATTGTTTGGTCTTGTATGGATCTGGATGTGCTCTTACAGTAACACAGCTACACAGAGCAAAAGACTTCTGAGTCAGATTGCAGAGATAACAGCAACTGCCTCTTCACCTATTGGATTCGTGTTGAGTTAGTCGAAGCAGTCATCGTTTGGGGGGTTCAGCAAAGTCCTCAGTCTCTTTCCTCAGCGATACGTGCTTTTCTATCCTGCTAGTCAGATGCTGTCCTACGAGTTCTTCAGTTGTTCACGTTGGTTTGGTTTTTTTTTTTTTTTTCATGGAAGTCAAGAACTGAATGTCTGGTGGGAGGAAAGAAAAGACAGAAGGCAAGCCAAAAGTAGTAATTTAGTGAAAAAACGTTCTGCTAGTCTTTATGCAGCGTAAGGAAAACCCCAAAAGACACAAATCTTAAACTAAAGAGATTAAGCTGTTAAACTACTTAGGCCAGAATACGAGTCTGCATTCAGTTAGGGGGTTGGTTTGTGCAGCACAGCATGCTGTGTGTCCTTATTTTTCTTTGGACTTGAGACCCATGAATTTTCAAATCTACTTGTAGTTGACTCAACACAAAGATTGTTGGCTACTGTGTGTCTGCAGCCTGCGCCAGGCCTTCTGTGCTCTCTGTAGCTGTGTGACTGTGAGTAGGCAGGATATTCAGATTCACACAAGGCCAAACAATGTCCGTAGGCTTAATTCTAAGCCTATTAGCCTCTACAATGTCCTATTAGCAAAGCTCTTTTATAACCTTTAAAGTGTGTTTCATGTATTCAGTTGCAATGCCACGTTACTGCGGTTTTTTCCTGCTCAGAGAACTGCCTTTCGGAGTGAAGCTCATAGCAAGGACTGAAACTGGGTGAACTGAAGGAGTCTGGGGCTCTGGCAATTTTGTGAAAACAGGTACAGGTCTTTCCCCAAAGAAGGGAAACATCTTCTACCACTCCCTCTCTTCTCCATTTGAGAACACCACAATATAAAATCCAGGAGAGGCTTCTGGAGGGTGAGGACCAAAGGCTGCCTGCACGGATGCCTCATTCTCCTTGCTGGAGGCAGGTTGTGTCGGTGGTGTTGGGCTGGCGGGAAGCTGGCAAAGAAGAGTGGAAAGCAAGCACTTGTGTAAAGTTCTGGTTCTTTTACTCATCTGCAGCCCCTTGTCAGTCATGCGTTCACAATACAGACTCTGAGTCTAGAATTTGGGCTGAGATGGTCCAGGCATCATTTGTGGCTGTAGAGAAGCCCGTGCAGTTGAGAAAAGCACCGCCTGTGAAGTACACTTGCGTTCAGGTTTCTTAGCAACTGAGGCAAATACACCAGAGCCCCAGTTTTCAGCCGGTGAGGTGGAAAGCATGGTACAGGTCCCCACGAGCAGGATCTGCCCGTGTTGGCTCTCTGGGAGGCAATGGATCATGGTACTGGTGCCAGGCTGGAGAGAGCAGAGAAGCTGCCAGGGAGTCTGGGACTCAGAGGCAGCTGAGTATACTTGTTTTTCTTGTAATATTTTTTGCCTCCTTTGCTTCCTCACCCTTCTATTTATTTGTGGTATTCATATTCTATCATATAACAGTTTTAAAAATAATCCCGTGAAGTAAATAACATCAACATTGGGTTTTTTTTTTTCTGTTTCCTTACCAATTATTGACTTTTTTCAACATAATAGGGGGTTGGAAAATTAAATAAAGACTTCCAAAATAACAAGCTCCAGAAAATTTTATTTAATTTGAGGGTTCATTCTGTTCTCTCTCTCTCTCCCCCTCTATCCCCCCCCACCCTTTTTTTAAGAAGATCTTTATTAATTTAGTCTAGTAACTTAGTGGCTATATTAAATTAATCTAATAAAAGTCAGGGTCCTCACATAATGTTTCCCAAATGTGAAGCAGCATCTATTACATGAAGCACAATCTTTTTACAGTAAAATGTAAACCCGATATGTAGAATTACAAGGCATCAGACTGTTTTGTGCATGTTATTTAAGTCAAATACTTGCGCACAGTCATGCTGGAGGAGAGGAATGGGCTACACGAGAGCCCTCAAGTTGCACAAGTCTCATGAGCTGGGGTGGAGGGTTTGCCATTCGGGAGCGTGGGTGTTCCTGTTGATTTGTGGATGTGTACATCACAGTGTAACCACATAGTTTATTCCTGTTCTCGCACTGAATTATTTATTATGGACTGAAGTGGGGAAGGAGGGGGATTCTTTTGTATTGACATAAACGTAGGA
The DNA here is from genome assembly GCA_033124195.1 of Coracias cyanogaster. NCBI lineage: Eukaryota > Metazoa > Chordata > Aves > Coraciiformes > Coraciidae > Coracias > Coracias cyanogaster. Next base: position 61,194 of record JAVSBS010002326.1, read on the forward strand.
TTATGTTCATTGTATGCTTTCAATCACTAAGTCGCCAATATGTCAATTGGCATAATAAAGTTTACCTCACAGGGATGTTATGAAGTGTAATTAATTAATGTTTTTAAAGTGCTTTGGGATCCTCTGATGAAAGGCGCTTTAGAAGTGCAGGAGAGGATTATGCTGATTATTTTTCCCATCTATTACCCAGACATGTCACTATTTGAAATTCAGTAGAATAATACAGGCACCCCTATAATGGTGGGCAAAGACAGTATAATATTTTTTAAATTTCCCTAACAGCTAGAAAAGGCAGCTCAATAATATAATACAAAATTTTATATAATCAGTTTGGGGTTTTTTTAAATCATTCCCATTGCTTTTATCTCCTTTCTGCTTTAACAGTCATTCCCTTCACTGGACTAAAAATAATAACTACAAATTATGCCTTTATGTTGTTACAGTTTGATGATGTGCTACAGCCAGGGTACAGGTTAGAAACACAGGCTGAGTTATTATGTACCGCAGGGTAGCGATCTCCTGCAAACTGATTTATGGATAAATAATTCTGCGTCCTTATTACATGGGACAGGCAGTTCTTAATTTCTGTAACAAAGCAGAGCTGAACAAAGGAAAATTATGTGCTGTAGCATAGGGACGAGATACCTCTGAAGAGGATAAACAGATGCAATCAATGTCACAAGAGCCTCCCCATCTTGAAGGGGGGCCCTGGCAGTAGTGGCTGGTAGATAAATGGCTTGATGGTCCCAGAAGCAGAGGTTTTATTGAGTGTTTCGTTGAGGTCTTTTTTTTGGAGTTGTAAAAGGAATCAAAAGTGTTTGGGTGCTAATGCGAATCTGCAGTTTCTGCCGAGTTCCTGTTGTGTTGATAAGAGCTCCTGTTTAAAAGTGAGTTTTTTACACAAAACAATTTGACTGAACTCACAGCGCGGCAGCAAACGTTGGCTGTGTTCTTCACCCAGGCTTGTGCTCGCAGGCAGCCACCCTCAGGCAGTGGTCCTGGATGCAAGGAAAGGATTCATTTTGTGGCTGTCTCCAGGAGAATGTTGAGGTGGGAGTAGTGATGTGAATAGGAGCTTCCAACATGTTATTAATTTGATCCTGTGACTTCGTTTTAACCCTAGCAGATTAGCATTTTAAATAAGTTGCATTAATTCTGCATGGCCTATCCATTTACGATGTAACTCAGATATGCTTGTGATTTGTGAAAGGTAAAATCAGGAGCCTAACCATGGTGGGTACAGGGGACAGTTTGTGAAGGGAGCCGGTGACAGCATGAGGTGTGTGCTGGTCCTGTTTGCCCTGTTTAGCTGCAAAAAAGAATTTGGAAAATGCTCCATTTTAAGAGTTTGATCTTACAGTAGTGATGCGTTGAAGTGCCCGTGAGATGCATCATGGGACTATCCAGGTAAAAAGTGAACTGTGCAGGTGACTGGGAGGTGCAGGACCCAGACCTCGTTATGTTTATGACTAAGGAGTGTCACAGCTAGACTATACGTTCGAAGCCCCACATGTGGCATTCTAAGCGTGACTGTACAGTATGGCTGTCTTTCTGTTTCCAAAGACAAATGAGGCTTCTAGCCCATATAGGTAAATAATTTTATGTCACGGTGTAAGCTACATAATAATGAAGAGTTTGCTTAGCTGCATTTTTCTAGGAAAGCAGCTTCTTGCCTTTTGCTGTTGTTACGCTCCTGATTAACGTAGTTATTTGAGAAGTTTGCTTCAGTCCCAACCTTGCATCCATTCAGCTCACATCTCACTAGGGTGAAGTCCCCAGAATAATCCCAGAGTTTTGGATGCATCACTCTTTCAAGTGATTCTGTAAAATAAAGGTCATGAAGATCCTGTGACGAATTCTGCCAGGTACAGAGGTCAGCAGTGATGTAGCTGGTCAAGCCTTCTGTTCCTTGTGTTGTCCAAGAACCAAGAGCCAGTGTGGATAGAGAATCTCTACTAAAATTCATCTTGAAAAAAAAAATATTTTGAGAAAGCTGTTTGGCCTGTTTATTGTCTTTAACTCACTAACTTAAAAAGCTCAGTCAGGCCAGTTAAAGTGAATGCTTTAAGGGCCTGAGCGATACCATTTGGAATCAATGAGAGGAACAATAAAAAATGTGTATGTGGAAGTGACTCTTTGCTACTAGGCTGTTCTCATCTTGAGGTTGCTGTTACACCAGGAACACCCAGCCCTGGTGTTTCTGATGCAACTGGACTCATCTGGTCCTGGACGAAAATAGACCTTTTCAGGCGGAAAATTTTGTTCCATTCAGATTTTGCTGAGCAGTCATTCAGAGATGTCTTCTAGGGTGCAGAGAATGTGTTCTCTGAACAAGCTGGCCTCATCTTCCCAAAGGCAGCCCAAGAGTTGCCGTAAGTACAGTGTCGGTGCCATGAAATAAGCCACCTGTGAAGTCTGCTTTGGAGCTGGATGGAAACCATGGCTTCTGGCTATCGTTTGGACCAGCTTAATGTGCTCTGGAAAAAAAATTTTCTCACATCATATCACAGCGGCTGAAAAAATAGCGTCCATCAGCGGCAGGGTAACACGGAGTGAAGGACTCCCAGCAGGTGTTAACGTGCAGAGGCACCGACCATTATGGTAACACCTGTGTTTGTCTAAATCCAGCCAAAACAATTTCCTCACCAGTTGTAGAGGAGGATTAAAAAAAAATTTAAAAATGGAGCTAACTTCCAGCAGTAGCAGACATTTCCTGTGAAGCAATTTGCATAGTGTTTCCCATGGTGCACTCTGGCTGTGCAGTGGTTTTTTTCTCTTTAAAGTTTTTTAGTTTGGGGACATCTTTGGTAACGTCAGTGACCCCCAACCGTCTCTTTGTCTCTTGCCTGTGTTGCCAGGCCCGAGCAGTTGCAGATGGTGTGCTCTCTGAGTGCTTTCCGTAATTGAATGAAAAATAAAGGCTCTTGTGAAATATTACCAATTTAGATGTGACTTATGGGGCACATACGATGCTTATTTTTTCAATTACATGAAAACTTGGCATGGTTAAACATAGGAAGCCAAGTGCTCTGTGAAGGTGGTATAGATTTCTGGATTTTTAGGTGATTTTGCTTTAAATTATTATATAGCAGAAGGGGATGAGGGAAGTCAGCAGCTAAACTGTGTTTTCCCAGCATGTATTTCGCTCAGTGGACCCTTGATGCTCATTTCGTGACTAATGCATGGTGTACTATATGCATTTCTTGTTGTCACCAGAGATAACATTAAGTAAACTATCCCCTTAAGAAAAACAGCTTTTCTTGGCAAGTGGAATATGACTCGAGGAGCCAGCACTGGAGACATACGGTGCTGTGAATGAGTGCTGTGTGTTACTCTACTGGATCTGAGTCCAGGCACTATTTATACTGCAGCATATTCAGCACCAGATTGTTAAATCTTAATACTGAAACAGTGCATCATTGAAATGTTTTTGTTCTGTTTGTGTCCCATTTTCAAGCATTGGATATCAAGCAACGCTTACTAACTTTTTGTTTCATTTGGACAAGATCTCCCCTTGCCAAAAGCTTTCGATCTGCTCCTGAAATATTAGACTGTCCGTACCAGCATGTTGCAGTGAAACTTTGTGCTGCTGAGGATGAACTAGGTCTCTTCCAGCTTCTCTCAGTACGTGGTGATGCAATACCTTGCAAAGCAATACGTCAATGGTAAATGCGAAGGTTTAAGTGCTACAGAAAAGGAGTTGTACTCAAATTCTTTCCTCTTCAGCCTGTGTAGGAGTGGGGAAGAAAAAATGTTCGATAGCAGGTATTTCATAGACTCGTGAGCATTGTGTTCTATTATTGTCTATACGCAAGAAGCTTTGTTTCACTTTGTTTCAGAGGCTGTATTTATTTTATGATCATGTTTGGGAGATCAGGACAAAAGTGCTTTGCCATTTATTTCACTTTGACTAGTTCCAGAGCTGGCAAAGGACTGGGAGTAAGGAGTGAGGAGGGGAGAGGGTTGAAGTTTCTTGGCATCACAGCATCCTTCCGGATACCCAAGGAGGGTTCTCGGAGCTCCTGTTATCACAAATGATGTAGTTTTCTCATGTATTACTGTATTTCTGGCAGTAGAGTTTACAGATGGGCTTTTCAAAGGTCAAGGTGTGTATAATACGACCTCAAAGGGCATCATTTTAAATGGAAGAAGAGGTGATTGGTGTCCTGTAGGGTTGCACTGAGCACAGTTAGGTGAACAGAAGAGTGGGGCCCTGGGGACATGGTGGAGACGAGAGTAAAAGCCGTCGTTGGGATAGTACAGAACAAGGCCGAGCTGCTTTGCTCTCATGTAAGGTGGCACTGCAGCTTGCTTTGTTTGGTGTCTTCCTGGAAGTCATTCCTGGGTGTTAGTCATTGTTTTTTGTGTGGGTCGGCTCTCTGCAATTGTCTAAACAGAAATAGTAGCTCTGCACCAAATGGTTTACCATCCAAGTTCACTGTCTCTGTGACAAGCTCATCCCGAAGAGGTGATGATCCCTATTAAAGAGTGAACAGGAGTAGAAACAGAACTTCCAGCATTCTCCCCCACTCCCAGAATGCTGGTTTGGATCTGCAGTCAGCGGCTTGCACTTGTTTGGTTATTGTTTAGTTTCGTTTTTCACAAAGAAAAGGAGCCATCTGCATAGCGCAACTTGTAGCTGGGAGTGAACTCTTCCTACCTGGTGAGTTTCCAGTGCCATCCATTCACAGAGGGAATCCTGCCGTGCTTAGATGGTGACTGTGTGCTGGAAGCCCACACTTGGGAATTTTGCTGTTCAAGTCAAAAGCAATGCACTTATTTACTGAATGGCTTTGTAGACTGCAAAATCAGGACTATGGAGTATTTAAAGCTTGCTCTAACTTAGAGAACTAGGCTTTAGTGGGATGATAAAGATGTGAAGGGAGGAAGCCTCCTGTGCTTCCTTGAAGTAATTTAAGAGCCAGGAACATCTCAGCAACTCTCTGCAAAGAATTTAAAATATATTCCTACTCTTCCCCATTGTTTGCTTCAGGAGTCAGTACAACACATCTGTTTGAGCAAGGCTGCAATAAACCTCAAGGCAGATCTTGAATCTCGTGAACAAACAGGCTTATCAAAGGGATTAGTAAATGGCTGATAAAATAAAAAGTATGAAATTTTTTGTTTTCTTTTCAGGAATAATCAAGCTTGGGAGGTGGAATCCCCTCCCTCTCAGTTATGTGACTGATGCACCAGATGCGACAGTAGCCGACATGCTACAAGATGTCTATCATGTTGTGACATTGAAAATCCAATTACAAAGGTGGGTGTTTCTGAACATCTGTCCTTCTCTATTCTCTGAGCTGCTCTGTCGATTACAGCATTACTACAGAGATTAGCGCATCCTGTCTTCGTTAATTTCTGGTCTTTTGATGAAATGAAAAGAAAAATGAAGAGAAGGGTGAGTCACCTGGCAGCTTTTTGGTGCTAGTTCCAACTGATTCTGTATGCTTTCTGAAGTAGCAGTATGGTAGCAGAGAGAGGAGGGGCAGAAACTCAGTCCCCAAGATATGGGGCTTTTAAAGGCAGATCTTTCCACAATCCCTAATTAATGTGTTCTCGAGGCCTTGTATCAAAAAATAAACTCCATGCCTTTTTCAGGGGGCTGCACTGTGAGACCCCAGATCTTCTACTGCCAGTTGCTGAGATAGGGAGGAGGGGAGCTTTTTGACTTACCTTTTCTTCTCTAGTGGTCTTGCCAGCGAAGTGGCAAAAAGATGAGGAAGGGATGTGCTACTGCAGCTCCATTTGGCACTTGCAAAATCTTTTCCTTCCCTGAATTCTGATTAGCAAAGGAAAAGCTCCTGACACTTCTACTTGCCCTCCCTTCTTCTGCCCCCACGTTTTCTCCCTCCTTCACGCTATTGGCTTTCAAAAGAGTCCTCAAATAGTTGCTGCTGTCCGCATGAGGAGTTGCAGCAGGTCCCTGCAGTGCATGGCTTACGCTAGACCTGCTGGTAAGCCTACATTGCAGTCTGCTTTAGCTCTGTGGCCAGGACGTGTCAGAGGAAAGAGAGAAAAATTACAGACATCTGGAAATAATTTGCTCACAGTTCTTAGAAGCTTGACCTGAGCAGATGAGGATTCCACTGGGATGTGTGTGTGTGTCCTTTGGAGGCAGGTATATACCCTCTAACTGTTTAGTTTGCATTTCAGAAGTCCTCGGTGCCTCACTGATGTTCACCTACCAAACAGCAGCATTTCTTTCCTCTTATGTCTCTGACGGGGCTTGGAGTTTCCAGTTCCCACTAAGAGGCCTTTCCTTGGTTTTACGAATTGTTATAATTTCTCAGCAAGGCTGCATCTGCAGCGTAGCTGTAAAAGAGCATTTAGAGCCTGTAGCTGCTATAAGAGTGGAGTGCAGTAACTCATCTCCTCAAAAGTATGAGCTACCAGGAGTCCATCTAGCCTATTGTCACATCTGTATTACTGGAGGGTATCAACCCAAGATCAAGGTCTCTATTCTTTATCTTCAAAGTGCTTGAATGCCTCGATGCCATGTAAACAAAAGATAGTCCATGAATTTGAGATAAAGATGGTCATTGACTACTTAAACTCCTCAAGCACAACTGAACTTTCAACTCCAAGGGTAAAGCCAGGTTGTCTAGGCAGAAGGCAGAACCACCTCAGAGGCTGATTGGAGAGCATGCATTAAGCCTCTCATGCATGAATGGCAATGACAAGCTTCTCCCACCTTTCTGATGTGCTTCTTGGGTTTGTCCCCACATATGTAGACACAGACCATCAGCTTGTTAAATTAAAAGAGGCATAAGTCACATGAACACAAAAGCTTCACTACATGTGCAGTTCTTGTAGAATGGAAGTGAGAATCGACTACATGTGACAGATGTTGAGCATATGGCTTAATGTGTTTCTGAAAGGCTCTTGGATACTTCAGTGATAAGGGCAGTATAAGAACCTGTATAAAATAGAATTCATTTTTTAAGGCCTCCACACAGTGAGGGCTCTTGCTGTTCAGGGATTTTGTTAGTGGCAGTGTGGTGTCTGTGTTTATTTTTCTCTCCCAGCAGGAGTATCTTTCTCTGTCTGGAGAGTACGGCTTTATCCAGCCATTTCTGGGGCTTGCTTTACACAGTTTTGTGCTGTCCACCAGGCCCCAGAGGGAACGGTTATGCACACATGTAATATCATAGTAAAATCAGCTGCTGTTCCTGCCACATACTGTCCTTTTAGTTGAACTACGTTTCTTCTAGGAGTCAGTCTTGGAGGGGAGAAACAACTTGACGGGCTGACTAAGCAGGAAACTCCAAGGTTGTGCTCGCTGCTGAGAGGTCTGTGGCACTTGTGGGCAAAGTGTAAGCGTTTGTGAAGGTGATGTTTCAATGTACTTTTTGCTTTCTGTTTTAACAGTTGTTCAAAGTTGGAAGACTTGCCAGCAGAGCAGTGGAACCACGCCACAGTTCGCAATGCCTTAAAGGAACTGCTTAAAGAGATGAATCAGAGCACATTAGCCAAAGAATGCCCTCTCTCACAGGTCAGTGTTTTTAGCAGGCTTAGGGAAAGCCAGATTTGCAAGATCTAAAGCTCGCATTTGTTCAGTAAAGAGCTTAGGGGAAACAGTTCCAGAAACACTGATTCAGTTTCTTGGGAGAAATTCTAGTTAATGCAAAAAAGAGTATCTATACACCGTGTTCTTTTAGTACATTGCCAGGTGGAAGTTATGGATGAATTTGTTGGGTTTTATCGTGCTGTTCAGGGACATTTAAATTCTTTTAGATTGTTACGTGAACCTTTTGCAATAGGACTAATGATCCTCAAGTGCAAGATTTGAGTGGCTTCTTCCCACTAGCAGAGGCCTGCCTCCCCCACTAACCCATGGGTAGCTCTCATCGGCCTTAATCTGTGATAAAAAGTGTGCTGTTTAAACAGTTGTGCCCCAATTTCTAGGAAACAACAACAAATGTATATGTAATTATGTTAAAAAAAGAACAAAAACTCAGTCACATTCTCCATGACTGCTTTATAAACAGCAGTGATGTCATGTCTAAGACACAAAGACACAGGTTCCTACAGATACCATGAGCTGTATTTGTACTTTAGGTTGTCATCATGAGAGATTCATAAAATTTTCATGATTGAGTCCTCCTTGCCTCTCAGAAAAAAACCAGAAAAACGCTTGAGCACCCAGACAGGTAACTTTACTAGGAGTGAAGAATATGTTGCCCCCTAAAAACTTTATTAGAATCGTAGGCTAATCTGCCGATCGTATCTTTAAAATGTCAAAACATCAATAATCCTTGCTTGCTAAAAATCCATTGCGTTGCTAGCCCATATCCAACATTTTTTCTCCTGTGATGGCCTGTCTTGCATTGCACTGCATTATCCTGCAATTCATGATCCAAATCCTCCATGAAGAGAATTCTTTCTATGTGTAGCCAGAACAGATTTACCTCACTGTGTTATGATTACAACTCCAGGGAAAGCGTAGAGGTAAGATACAGAGCGGAATTTAGGTCTTTGCAATTGGTAGGAATCACATTCCTCTGCTTTAGCTGTGTGGGGTTTGCAGAACTAACAGGAATGGGAAGGCTGGGTGGGGAAAAGCTGTGTAACTTGCCTTATTTACTAAAGGAGTAGCAGTGACTCGAGATACGCACAGAGTGTAAGTGCGCTGAATACAGAAGTATTTTTCTTTTCACACAGCTTAAGTGTAATTTCTTTAAATAGAATTATCTGTGGAATCTGGTCAGCTAATGATGATTGCAGCATATGGTTGTGTCTGCCCAGTCGTCTTCAATATCCAGCATAACTAAACTATGCATCATTTCATACTCCGAGTTCATTTGTTGTCTGGGTCTTTTTCCTCCCACTTCAGTTTCAAAGCCTACCAGGTGGAAATGCTGCAGTTGGTTTACTCCTTCTGTAGCATCAGTCTGAAATACGTTTACAAAATTACTGAGGGCAGAACTGCGGCATCAAACACCCTTGCCCCTGGCCAAAGCTAAAAGGAGATCCTTCTGTAGAAAACTGAGCTTGTTTACTTTTCAACACAGGTGTAAGTGAGCTTGAGTAGTGACTAACCCTTGAACTGGGACTGCAAAAAATGCAGCTTGTGTTATTATTGCCATAAAAAGTTTCGGTCTCTTTTATTTTGGCTCACAAAATGCAGAAGATACAATGGAAGGTTGTATAGGAGCTGGCTGTTACCATCATCTGAATATGCCACTAACACAATTCCTTCTCCCAAATCAGTTTTTAAAAAATATCGTGCCAAATGTGAAATGTCATTACAACCCCCTTGTGGTTAATATATTATTGACAGCAGCAAATTGCAGAGTGGTCTCTTAGGAGTCAAACGGCAGAGTAAATGCTGGTGTTTATTAATGTTCTCAGTGCATCAAGTGCAGCAGTGGAGAGGGGCAGCACCGGGAGCTCCCGGCTCGGCTTCCCGGGGCCCGAGCTCTCCATGCAGCCCAGATGGGGGTTCTGATTGCCACTAATGGGAAATGTAATCATTCACTTTGATTTAAAATTGTTATGTTTTTTTTCTGCTAGGTGTATTATGTGGCTGCTGCTTAGCCACCCTTAGTATACGGCTCCTGTTCAAACACATAAATCCCAGTTAACCAAGCTGGGGGGAAGGAGGGTCGATGGAGGGAGTGTGTGTGGCAGGGGGAAATCCAATTATTTCAGCATTTCCATCTTTGCATAGAGACCCCTGTCTTTCCTGTATTGTACAGCTCACTTCAGCACTGACCATGTGTTTCGTCAAGATTTCTTGGGGCGTGAGCATGTCTCGTATTTTTCTCCTCAAACTTACTGCACCGGATTTTCTTTGTGTGGGTATTTCTTTAGCTCCTGGGCTAAGTAGGTTTCATTCCACCTGGCTTTCATGGCCACACACGTACCAAACGTATCTGCGACTTTATATAATCTATTACTTCCTTAAGGATTTTCCCACGAATAATACGCATCATTTAGAAATGTGCAATTAGTCAGTGGGGTGTTTTGGCCACTCTTTTCTGAATGGATATTTCCTTTCTGTAGACTTACCGAGATTCCTGGCAGAAATACCCTTAGAGTTCCTTTACATTTAATAGTGAGGATACGTATTTTGAAAGTTGCTACGGTTCTTTCCCCTGCTCTACTGTCAAGCAGTTAAAGAGAATCTGTACTGGGACTTGTCACCAGTGGTTGATTTACTATTTGATTTTACTGTTTAGTTTAAGCTTTCCTTTCTCAAATAAAGGTTAATGGGTTAATATATTCTGTGGTACTTAATAGCCCCAGAATTTCAGTAATGTTGATTTGTTGTAGAGCAAGGGGATTTGGTGGAGGAAGAAAAAAATGGAAAAACCGCATTGTTATGTAGACAGAGCTAAACCATTTCCCCATCCTTCCTTAGTGACTGGAAATTTAACTAAAGTGGCACAAAAAACCCACAGGTTATCTTAGCTCAACTTTGAGGATCCTTCCTTAGCAGAGGCTTTCTCAGTGTCAGGCTTTCAGAATACTATTGCTTCTTAAAATGACTTAGAGCAAGGGAGGATTTATGGGGAGGGAATTGCTGCTGACTGCCACAATGCTAGGTTTACGTCTCAAAATATTGATTTTAATTAGAAAATTGAGTCTCAGCTTTAGAAATTGAAGCTGCTGCTTAAAAAGGCTCTTACTTCATGGCCTTCAGTCTCTCCTGCAGTGCGCTGTAGCAGCCTTTGAAGGGAAAGCTAAAGTGAAAAAGCAGAAGAGCCTCTTTACTGAAAGTGAAATTACCTGTGGAAGACTGAAACTAATCTGCGCCACCCAGTTATCCTGAGTCTCTCCACTTTGCTCACATTTTTTAAGTACCCAGAACTCAAGAGATCAGGAACAGCTGCAGCCCTGTGGTACTGCAGTCAACTGGGGAGAAGGCGGGATAAATCTGGAAGAGGGAGGGTATGTTTCTGCTTTTAAAACGTTGTTAAAATGGAGTAAGCCTTGTAGCTTTCCAGAGGTGGCCAAGATCCTGTTTTGCACAAGAGCTGGCAGGAGCAGTGGGTCAGAGCTTGAACCACCAGTAAATGGCTTGGTGAGCTGTGAGATTGTCCTCGCTCTCTTGTCTTTGTTCCCAGAGCTCACACAATGTGACCGAGCTCTTCCTGAGCTTTGACCTAAGCAAGGAAGAAGGGCATAAGGAAAATGGGATTTCTGGAGAAGGTGTGTCAGCTCCCATGTGTTAGTGGTGGTAGATTGCATTTCCCTGCTGGAAATGTACCCATGCTGGGAATGATTTGACCCTGGAAGAGTTCAGAGGTGGGGGGAAGCAAAGTGTAAGGTTGTTAAAAACATGCCGCTTCTATAGAATGGATGAAGGGCGGAGAAAAAAAAAAGGAAGCACTATCAGGGGTTTGGACTTGATGATCTCCAGAGGTCCCTTCCAGCCTCTAACATTCTGTGATTCTATGATCAGTAACCAGGTTCTTTCCACCCTGTGGGCAGAGTCACTCCAGGTGTATAGTTTTTATGCGCATCAGGTGCTGCAAAACAACTCTACATCTCTCTGCTTCAGTTGGCTTGTGCTAAGGGTCGATCAGAAAGAGTTTGCAAAGAGTGGAGAGGGGTGGTGGTGAAGCAAGCGGTATTTCAGTTTTACTGAGCTTTTTTGTGATTCCTGGCTGTTCTGTAGTGCAGTGCGTGTAGTTCCCTTCACTCTGGATGGCACTGTTAATTTCCCCTTTGGGTCATTTTTCACACAAGGCCTAATCACACGTTTCTATAAATTATATTAATTTAGCTTATTTGCCTAACTGTTGTTCTGCAGCGGGCAGCATGGATGTTCTCTGATTCTTGGCTGTGTGGTCTTGCTGCATTTAGAAGCAGAACAGAGACATTTGAAAAGCGTTATTGGGGTTATGCATGCTGGAGCACCTAATCTTACCTTTAGGACCCGGTTCCTACATCGTGCTTGGTCTTACCCGGCTGTGGTGAGCACGTGTTCCTGCACGGCCCTGCCTGTTGTTACGCGGCTGAAGTTTAGATGTTGTAATATCACAAGTACAAAGTAAAGTAGAACTGCTCCCCCCAGCCTGAGCTGCAGGTCTCCATCTAGGTTTGTACTGCATCGTTTTTGCATTATTACGCAAAATAATAATTTTGTAATTCTAATTATGGCTGGGAATTTAGAATGAACCCAAATTTTTGTGTTTGTCAGACGCCTCTTTTGGTTTTAAAATCACAAATGGATGATCACTGTGCAATCGCATGTCATTCACTTTCTCTGGAAAAGAATTCTAACTGTGCAAGATATTTTAAAACACTTTTTTTCTTTCTTTCTGTACTTCCAGAGTATGATTTCATCTATTGTAAATAGCACATACTATGCCAATGTGTCAGCAACCAAGTGCCAGGAGTTTGGGAGATGGTACAAAAAGTACAAGAAGATTAAAGGTAAATTGATTTTTTTGTGACTTTCCAAGTTCTTGAACTTCTGCTGACAGTTTGAGGTTATTTGCTTTAAGTGATAATAAGCTACAATAATATTAGTGAATTTGTCTACAAAGAGGGCACAGTCACAGCACAGTTGAAATTAAATCTGATACTTTACGAACAAGGCTGGCATGAAAACACAGGACACTTTAAAAATGCTTAAAATATCCCATTTAGCTGTGCTGAAAAATCAACTGTGTTTTGAATTAAGCTAGAACGCTTTGGAAAAATAGGTCTAGTATCTTCAGATTTAAAAGTTGTGTTACTGTGTAAATTACCTTAGTTGCATTTTATTCATGAAAGCTAAAAACTGTCTTTCTAAGTTCCATATGCCCTTGCTCTCTGTTTTCAATCCCACAAAATGTACTGGCATTCCTGCCAGGCTTTCTCATGATACTAACAGACAATTTTAACACCTGATTGTTAGGGGTCATTGCAAAATAACAAAGTGCTGCACCCACTGAAGTTCAGATGAAAACAGCACGTTGTTTATATTTTTGGTACATTGAAATTGTATTAGTTGGTTAGCAGTGGATTCTACAGAAGTTCATTCCACTCTCACTACTGAAATGTCCGATCATCCTCTAGTAGTACACAAAGTGATGTTATGAGCATCCATCTTACATAGTTTTTTCTTTTATTCATCCTTTGGGAGGGGACTTGCATGTGTACTGGATCATTTGTTTTGCTAGAGTTTTTGTTTTAAAAGACATAAATGCTTTGAGCAGGAGCTTGGGGGTGGTCGAAAGCTTTTCCACGATGCCGACTGGCTCCTCCCTCCCCGCGTCCATCAGCCTTGGAGATGAGCCTTCTGCTGTGATAGGTTTTTTCATAGTTCTCTCTGTTACGCCACTGAAGGGAAGATGCACTGTCTGAAAGAAGACACAGGCTGTTACTGTTGTTTGTGATCCTTTCATTGGCCAGGAAAATCATAACAGGATTCACAAGAATGATGCAGAAACAGGATGTCCTGGCCTTGTCGAGAAGCCATTGTGTTCTTAGTTGCATGAAGATTAGTGTCTTTCTAAAAGACTCTGCCATCTTTTTCTCTTAAAAGGCTGGCATACATGAGCTATGAAAGGTTACTTGTTTTGTTTCTATAGAACAGACTAGAAATCTGCATGATAATACCATAAAGAGTCTGTTACTTGAGTTTGGAACACGTGAAACAAAATGATATAAGATATCAGAACAAGTTCAGAGGCGTCTGGTTGTCCTCTGCACGCCTGGCTTGTGTGGGGCATACCTGTAAGAGGCCGTGCAGCGATTAGGTTTTCACTAGCGGCAAAGCAGAAAAGGATAATGTTTTATGGTAAAATTCCTTGTGTCTAGAAGGAAGCTTGTTCAGGTGGAAGTGAGGTAACAGTGCAGATGAGGAAACAGAGGTATTGCTTTTCACCTACTAAAATGATTTGGGCTTGAAGTAAAAATGTTGATTGGACGTTTTCGTACATGGTTGCCCTCGTGCCAGATGAATGGGGTAGTTTCTTCTCTCTCTAAACTGCCGTTGTGTGACTGGGAAGCGTTTCTTTTCTCTAAATGGTATCTCTTAATAAAATAATTTTATTTGAAGTGCTCCAACATATTCTTTTGGTTAAAAAACAATCAAAGGAATCAAACAGCTTCAAGGTCATCACCAATTGCTTTCTAGCCATTCTAGCAGAAGAGAGATGATTTTTTTTTTTTTTTCTCCTTCATTTTTCCAAACTGGGCAAGGGTGCCAGTTGCAGAGGCACTGGAAGCTCTCCACTGTAGTGTTCTTAACTGTGGAGATGCCACTACAGCTCCTGAGTGTTTCTAGCACACCGCAGTCTTCCACTTTCTTCCATTCTTAGAGCATTGAATTCTTTAAGCTCTTACTTTTTTTACTTAGTAAGTGCACAGTTAAGTTGTTAAGTGCAGTAAAAGCAGAATGAGACCTCAATCAAGAGGTCAAGGATCCAAACCCGAAGGGTTTGCCAGATAACTCGGTATCTGTGCTATTCAAAGAGACGCAGCCAGCCGTTGCTGTTTGGAAGTGTGTGCATGTGTTAGGAGGAGGAGAATAAGGAAGGTTAAGGTATGTGTGAAGTAAACACAAGCTGCTATAAAGCAGTTCAAGTAGTGTTGATTCATCAACCATATGAGTGGGAGAGAAAACAAAGAGTCTATGGCAGGTACTGTGGTGCATGGAGAATAAACAGCAACTTCAGGGCAGTAATCTAAACCCCCTGGAAGCAGGGAGACTTCTGCGCTTCTTGGGTGGTTTCAAGTTCTCATCATCTCTGTTCTCATGACGTTTTGTTTCTTTTCTGTAGCAGATATTCCTATCGAGCAGCTCAGTTAGTATGCAAAATCAGTAACTTGAGTTATATGCTTCAGTCACCACATACTCCTCTAATAATAATAAAAAAGAAAAAGAAAAAAGACTTAGATTTTCCATGAAAGTGGATGGATGATGCAACAATTAATTTTTTGCATCGCAATCTGGATAGATTAGGTAAAACTGCAATTTGGAGTCTTTGGGACCAGCACTTATATCTGTGTGTAACTCTAGAGCTGATTATTAGAAAGTAAAAGCAAAAAACAATTCACATGAGCCGTGGTAAACGCAGAATAGGAAGGGGCTTCAAAATAACTTTATTGATGTTGCAAACTAAATGCAGCCTACACTGTTAAATGTGTTTCCTATTATCTGCTAATGTCTGTTTTAATAAAACAGTGGGAACTAAATGGTTGCTTCTTAATCAAAACCATGATTTCCTAAACATAAGCTATGTGATTCTGTTACAAATTGCCACATATAGATCTCCTAGGTCAAACTTTTTCCCTTTCTCATGGAAATAAATAAATAGTAAAATAATTATGCACTCTGGGAGATCAAAGTAATTACAACTAAAGACAGGCAAAAATTAAAAGTTCTCTGAAAAAAAAAAAAAAGGCAAAGCACCAGGTTGCTGAGTATATAGTTAATGTTGAAATAAATATAAGAAAGTGAACAATCAATAATTTGATATCATTAGCAACAGATGTAAAAGCTGTACACAAATGGAATCGTATCAGATCTCAAGTAAACATTCTCAGTATGCATTCGGTTGAACCCGCTGAAAAGACAGCTAAACTATTTATGCCTGTAATTTAAAAAAAGTTTTCAGTTAGTTCAGCTCAGCATGGTAATTTTGTCTTGTCTCAAGACGGTGCCGGAATAAAATCCTGCTTGGGTTTTTTCTCCCACCCTGCCCCAGCCCCTTAAGGTTTGAAGACATTCACAGTTTACTCAGCGGTGTGAGCGTGAGTACGCGAGAGACTGGGGAGCTGGCTGGGGTGGGGATGGAGCCTTTGGTCTCCTCCTGGCTCTGAGGGCACCAGTGCATTTGTAGCGGGATGTCCACCCTTTGCAGTCTCCTTGGGATACAGGCATGTATTTAAAGGAGAGCTTGTATTAGCACAGTTCTAATGGAAAATGTGCAGTAGTTGGGAAACCAAAAGAATGAAAAACTCACGGTTCTTCTGTGAACTTTCTCCTTCCCCTCATGGATGTCTGTAATTATTTGAGGTGTTAATTAAGATTTGTAGTTTGGATTGTAACTTTGTTTGGAATACGTATGAGTTTAATATTACTATGTGAAGCCTTTTGAAAGCTCTTTTAATTTACCTTTTTTCCTTCTTTTTGAGGAGGGAAAGGTGTTTAGTGCCAAGCTGTGTGTACATGATGGGGTTTAAGTGTGTTTAAATGTACTTGAGTGAAGAATCGGAGTCCCTCCTGTTTAATAAAGGTTGCATATTAATTGACAACAGCTCTATATAGCAGTGGCTCAGTCCAGTGGTTCTCATTGTGTCCTTCTACTGCCAAGGCCCACGGGGATGCTCCTCTCGAGCTGAGAACCGCTCAGATGGTTTCTCTAGATGCTGGACGTGCTGAAGCTGTGAGAATGTATTCAATGTTGTGGAAATTTCAGAATTTGAACGATTGTTTAAAAGACTTGTATTGGTTCTTAATTTAACAAATAGATATAAAAATAAGACTTTTAAAGTAACTATATACCCATATGTACATATAAGTAACTAAAGCACTGAACTATAGATATACATGGAGGGAGGTATTTCAGAGCTGTGCCATGCAACTCAGATCACTGCCAAGGGATAAAACTTGTGCCAGTTACCTCCTCATTGCCCAGTGTTTTGGGTTCGTGACTTTTAGAATATTTTTTAACTCTATTTCTCAATATATATTTCACTTTCAAGTGTCATGCTTTTTATTTTTATCAGGAGGGCTATCACTGTATCAAAATTCTTTCACAACTGAAACTCTTTAACTGGTGTGAATTTTTTCTTTTTGCCTGGTGACACAACTTAGCTTGGTGGGAGAGAGTTAGGAAGGCAGAGGGAAGAAATAAATACATTGAGAACTTAAAAATAAAAATACATATTTCTTTGTCTGTGTATTAAGAACATTTCATCTTTGCTCCCGCCATCAGTGGCTGTCAAAATAGAGCTTTCTGTGGATGTGAGTTTTGAGAGTGTGGCTGTCCCCAGGTCTTTGTGGAGTGATGAGGCTTTTCAGTTTAAAGGAGGAAGGCTCAGTTGCTTCTATTTCAGCAGATCAGCAATGTAAGAAAAAGCTTTCATAGCTTCCTTAAACTGAGAATCTGCTTTGACTGCTCTTTGATTTTTTCCAATATTACTGATTTGTTGTTTGTGTGCTGTTTTATTCTTGAAAGTATGTTTGCTTACTTCTTGTAACGGATAGACAGGGCAATCTGTTTTTCTTATAATGTGTTCTAGAGGCTGTTGTAGGTTGAGAGGGATGAGAAGCAGGGTTCAGAAGGGCTCCCAGCCTTCTTATATCCAGGCTGAAGGAGCCTAGGATTGTGGCACCCTGATAATGCCAGTGCCAGTCTGGGGAAAATTGTTGCTGTGTGCTTTGAGGAATGGTTTTGAATTGTCCCTCTGAAGCAGATGTTGTAGAAGGCTCAGGAAAAGGCATGCACCAGATTTTTACCCAGCAGTGTTTTTTACTTTTAAAAATACCCTATTTATTGATACACTCGTGTGTGTGTAAACAGAGTGGTCTCTATACATGTATGTCTATATATGCTTATAAAGATCTTGAACTTTTGCCTTTTTACGTAACAGATTGAGGCAGAAATCCCAAGTTTTTTCAGAGGAGATCATTTGATATCTTGTCTGGGTATTAGTTGCAGCTCTGGCACTAAACCAGTCAGGGTCATTCAGGTCAGGTCTGTGGCTCTTGACATTACCGTAATTTTTCCTTTGCTTACTTTTACACTCCTGACTGTGTATTTATTTCACTAAAAATAGGTCTTTCCTCACTTTCTTAAGGAAAAAGGGAAGAAAATAACATCATTTCTCAGGCAAGCTGATTTTCAGCATCTAGATGACATATGTGACCTGAAGACCATCTCTGACTCAGAGATGTTCCCTTAGTCCGTGGGCTGCTGTGCTGTTTTATGAGGAGAGCAGTTCATCAGTTTGCATCGGTCTTGAGGAAAAAGTGGCATCTCTCTTTGAACATAAGTTTAAAGTTGTTGAGATCCAGCAAGAGTTATGGACCCTGCCACTACTGTTTTCCACACCCACATAAGCATTTTGTGTTTCAGCATTGTCCCTGACGTTAAGTGTCAGTCTAGGGGATTTGTGTGTGTGTATTGTTAAGAAACAATTTACCCACTGCAGTGCATTGCAGGAACTTAATGAGTTGTAGCCCCCTTGGCTATTCCCCTCTGCAAAGAGAATTAAAACAGACCCTTTGGATTTGGGGGTTTAAAAAATTTATTTATTTTTTTACTTAAGCTTAACTTTGATCTAAAGTATATGCATATATGAATTTCAGCTTTGCAGAATGTCTTTCATGTCTTCTGTCTGTTTTGAAGCAGTGGCTCTTGCTGTTAAGAGTCCACGTGTCGTGGCAGGGTGCGTGTGGTTAGCTGAAGGCCATCTCTTGTGCGTGCGGGTGGCTGGAGCTGCGGCCGTTGCTGCTTTAGGGAGCACACGTCAGTATTGTTAAGGTTGGAAACCTTTTGGCAGAGAAACTGCCTAGTCACTTGTCCCTGCCCTGCAGGGACATTACACCTTTTAAAATGATGAGATGCTGTCCAAACCTGCTTAAATAATGTCGCTCAACTTCATGGTTTTAAAGTGTCTCCTGTTCCAAGTACAGTGCCTTTCTCAGCGAGGACCAGTTGTGTGCTGAGGCTTCAATTCAGCCGCTTTTGGATTCTTAGTAAAGAAAGGTCATCTTCATTTTCTACAAAGCAAACACTTGTTTTTTTTTTCAAATGGCAGAATCTCAAAATGAATTTTCCTTCTTATTTAAAAAAAATTTTTGTGTGCTGCCAAACAGCGACATGTTAGCTCAAAAGAAAAGGAGTTTTTAGAAAGTGTTAGTTCAGATTAGACTGGAACGGGAGGAAAACCTGGCGTGAAAGCTGCAGTGTGGCTGTCCATGATGCCCTGGATTTGATAGACTACATAACTCTGAGAGCAGAATTCAATTCTGCTCACTTGAAGTATCCAAAGAGTTTATAGATCTGGCTTAGTGATGTTTGTGTTCTGTCTCATTCCTGTCACCATCTCTGATGTTATGAGTCGGGAAGAGATGCATGCTGGAGGGATTGCACAATTGACTGTGTTTTCTGGGAGGTTTACCTCTCCCTCTTGAGGTGCCCACAAAGCAGTAGCACTTAAATAGCAGGACAGGCTTTTGTCTCAGGAGCTTGCCAGGAAGGGAGATATTTTTGTGTCAGATGAGAACATTAGTCCATCTAAGCCATTACTCTCTCTGTTTCTCTCACATGGGTCTGAGTAACGTTTACTCTGCTTCTCCTTTTCCATTTCACCTGACCAATGTTCATGTGTCAGACCAGGTGGTCACGAAAGCACCTTCAACGTAACGCTCTTCTGGATGGATGGATGCCAGATGGATCTGGCATGTCCTGCCTACAAACAACGTTAACATGATTAAGAAGAACTCAGTTCATACTTCTTTGTGCCCTCTTGAACCTGTACCGTAACCCCAAAATAAGATCGTGGGTTAAGCTCTTCTGACAAGGATCTTTGGAAGCAATGCAGCCCCAGAACAGCCCTTGAACTGACGCAAGACATGTTAGTATCTCTGTGACCCAAAGGATGACTCGGATCTAGTCTTTAGGACAAGCGAAGGAGAAGGTCAGCAGCACAGGGAGAGTCAGCAGTGTTAGCACACTCAGCTCAGTTCACCTGAAGCTGATGCTGATCAAAGGCCCAGCTTTAATGACAGTTCTTCTAAACACAAAAATAGCAATAGGGACTTTGGTGGGAACGGAACCGTTTGCAACACAACGAAGAACAGACGATGGCCTTTCCTGTCTGTTTTCCATTAGGCTTGGAAAAAGGCCTTTGCTCCCACAGCCGGTGGCCAAACAATTTCTCTGTGTGCTCTGTAGCTGTTTCGAGGTTATTTGCTGCCCTGCAGGAGGAATGAGAAGGTTTTAAAAGGCAAAACTTCTTATCAAGTCTACCTCTGCAGTCAGGCTGCATTTTCTCCAGTTGTGACTGCGGGAGCAAATGGCCCAGGCAGAGATCAGGCAGCAAATGAAGTCAGTGAACGTCTTTGGGTGAATACAGAGATTAGATGTTGACTGAGGATGAGGCTCCTCAGACCAGCCCTTTGCACTGAAGTGGTTAAGTGGGCTGTGATTAAAAGAAATAAGTAATTATGCTAATTATAGATTAAAAGATACAGAATTACCACTTTAAAAGCACCTCCTGTGCCTGGAGTGGCTCTGTTATTTGCAAAGTGGTAGTTCCTAGCTCTGTAGGGTAAGCAAGAGGGGACCCTTTTGGCGCAGTGCAGCAGCCCTGTCTCCGAGGCAGAGGGTGGTCCTGTGCCCAGGAGCGCCTCGTCCTCCAAGCACAGCTCCAAAGTTCAGGTCTTGCTCCAGTGAGTAGGATCGTGCTAAGCCAGGAGAAAATGTGGGAACCTTTCTGTCTGAGGCTTAGCGCAGGGCATACCAGAGCTGACAGAGCTCTGCCACCGCTGGTAATGGCTTTTATGATCACCAGGTTTTAAATAATAAATAAAACAAAGAAGCAAACTCTGGAGGACTGGAGAACTGCCCTGGGTGGTGACATCCTGTCACAATTGAAGCATGGCAATTCTGCCGGCTAGTAACTTATTACAAAACATTTCTTTACCAGGCTTTTCCTACTCTGGGGCAAAGTGCCTGTCTGCCTGTGCGACCGAAAAGCTCGGGACTCGCCGGGTCGTGGGTGCTGGCAGATCCTCTGTGTCCCTGCTGCAGCGCAGTGCTGCTGGGAGACTGTTGTGCTCTTGCTCTCCCTGCCGCATCCCTTATTGTGCGCAGGAATTTGGCTTCCAGTGCTGCCCGTCGGTTCAGTGCCGCTCGTAAGCCCTAAATGCCCCACAGGCTGTTTGTCAGAATGTTCCTATTAACAGCTCAGTGAAAATAAAGGGTGAGGGGAAGGGAAGGTGGAGAAATAAATCTTATTTTAAATCTTTTGAGCTGGTTTTATTTCAGATGGAAAGTTGCATGCGGACCACCCCAAGCTATTGTGCTGCTTGACTGTGCAAGGAAGATTTGGGTAGAGGTTAAGAGCATTGCACAGCAGAAGGGTGCACTGGGTTCCTTTTGTGCAGTGTCCAGGAAGCCTCTAACTCAATATGGAGTTGAAATACATTGATGCACGTGGTAATCATTATCAGAAGAGAAAGGAGCACTGAAATATGACAATTTGCTGCTCCCAGTCTGGGGATTTTGTTGGTTTCTGACTGTCTTGTAGAGGTAGCAACATGTTGTAGGGGAGTATAGGAAAAGGAAGGGGAGATGCTCTCCTGGAGTGCTCCGAGAGCTGCTTGCTGAGCTTAGCACAGTACCTGTTGTCCAGTCACCTTGTATCTGCCTACCTAGTGTATGGCGTCAGAAGGGTGGGTGGCTCTGGAACAGTACCATTGTACTTGGTTTAAAAGAGCTCTTCAAGCAAAGAGCTGCAGAATCATATACCAGGCGATGCAATGCAGGGAGAAAAGAGAAGCGCTGCCCTGTCCTTTTCTGTGGTCACACCACAGATGGAGGTCAGCAAGAGCCTCCTGGACACAGTTTTTGTTGAGCCAGCACAAGCATTGCTAGCAGAGGAAGCTTATCAGCAGTACTTGAAGGTAGGCAGCACACGTCCTTGGAGCCCCTTCCTTCCCAAAGGTCCTGCTGCTCTGTCTTTAACTTTTTGTATTCCAGTATATTCAAGTACCAGCCAGTTCATACAGGACTACAAGAGCTGTAAAGGTGTCCTCAGTTTGAGTGGAGCAACAGCAAACACAAGAAGAATAAGGAAAAGGCTGTAATGGGGCAGGAACATGGAAAATGGAGGACGCAAATGGCAAAATACCGTCTCAGGAAGATCTGAGGCAGAGCATTGGTGTCACAGCAGCTTCGTGGCTCCTGTGTCCCTTTCTTCTCGGAGCATTTTTGGCAAGCTGGCTGGTCTTTCAGGGCAGCACCAGGTTCTGTCTTGGGGTTGTCTCAGGCTTGCTCCTGCCCAGCCCCACAGAGCCCTACCAGTCTAGAGTTATGAGGGAACAACAGGGAATCTGATATGGGCAATGTGTTAGAGAAGGAAGGAGTTTTGAGGAGTTGAGTAATGCACATTTTTTCCATCCAGCGTAACTGTTAATGGTAACCTTTTATTATTGAAGTGGTTGAAGTGACTAGAATCTGGTTTGTTTATTGGGAGTATGTACATGGCTGTATGGTCTAATGTGATCGAAAAAGGAAACTGATAATAGGGGAACAATACACCTATGGAGGCAAGTCAGGTGCTGTCTCTGTGTAATTGTAATTCCAAGTAGTGCTGCAGAGATTAACAGCCTGGCAGCCTTTTCATCTTAAACTTTATTTTTATAGGGGTTTATAACTTGGCACTAAAGTCAGGAGTGGGTGGAAACTTGGCAAATGTAGCTCAGCCCAGAAAGTGAATGTTATTTATATTTATTTCTCACTAAGTTTTCAAAAACACTTGGTTACTGTTTTTGTGTTCTAACAAGTAGTAATTTGTTGGTTTCAGTGACTTGTTCTGTGTGTTTCTTAAACTGCAAAATAGTTTAGAATTTATTTCAGTTCTTCTGAAACTCCTAGTAGAAGGACCCAAGATCTCTAGAGGTGTATATGAAGACTGAAAGTAGTTCTTACTGTATTTTCTTGTAGCAGGATGCTCCAAGCATTTCATATACACTGGGCAATATCTTTATTCCATTTACATCAAATTCATTCCTGATTGCCCAATAGCTACTGCACCTTTGGAATAACTACATTTGGTTTTGCAGGCAACTGGGTGTGTTTAATGGTGTTACTCAGGAGCAGGCTTGCTGCGGGGAGGCTGAGGAGGGAATGGTCAGTTTGGTCCCATGGGCTCTGGATTGTCCATGCTGCAGAACGTAGTCTTCTTCCCCACACATGACGTCTCTGCACCAACACCAGGCCCGTCCCTGCTATTCACACTGTTCGTGTCTCATACTTCACATTGACGCTGTGTCTGTTCTAAAGCCAGAGGCTAGTGGTATGGAGTCTTCTGTACCTGATTTTCCAGGAGGGCTGCTGACACCACAAGGAGCGGCATTTAAATAGGGATTGTCAATATTTTCAGCAAACTGAAATACTGCATTATGTGTCTGGCACCCTGCGAGTAACATATAAAATGGTTGTTTGCTGATGGTAGCGTTTGCGTATTGCAAGTACTGTGTTGCATTTCGTAGCTGAAATATACTGCAAAAGTGAAAACTTAATTAGAAAATCAGTCAGGTTGAATCATTAGCCTTTGTGGAAAATGGAATTAATCGTTCTCTTAGAAATGCCAAATTTTTATTTTAAAAGCTTTTTTTAAGCAATTGTTTTAGACAAGGTTAAAGATGTTGTGGGTTTTTCCTTTAAAAGAATGGGAAGAGTGAGTTAAAATTTCTTTCAAGAATATCCTGGTACTAGTTCACCCAGTTGTAAGATTGGGTGCTCGCGATGTTCTGGAATGACAGCTCTAAAAGTGGTAGCTGTGTGTGTTCAGGGCTTGATTCCCTCCTCAGCAGGAATTCAGCTCTCCCCATCTGTGATTACCTCTGGAAGGTTAAAAGACTTGACTTTCTATTTAGAAGGAAACAGACAAAGTCATCAGTAAACTGCCATCCTGAGTATTCACTGTGTAAAGCTTCAAAGCTTTATATAGATCAAGCTTTAAAAGACTTCAAAAGCCTTGTACAGTTGTTAATGATTACACAGGTTTTTACAGTATTATGGCGTTGATGAAATAAATCATATCTTGCTCTTTGCTGAGAGCAATACAGGGATGAGGTGGCAATTTTCTAGTTGTGTGATATGCTTCTCTGAGCTCTTCTGTATCAGATCAATATATAAATGCCTATTTTATATAGGCATATATGTATATGCATGCAGTGAGGCTCGTGGAATCTGCAACCTAATGTACAATGAGTTCTGATTGCTTGAAATGGTCTAAGTAATAGTTACACTTAAGTACTTTTAAAACTTAATTTCCTATTTCAAATACTGCTTTTAGAGGAAATTTACTTTTGCGTTACTTGCATTTAGTTTTGCAGTGACATGAAAAGATATTGTGAGATTGCTGACATAAGACAATATGTATCAGTATGTAAAATTACAGTACGTGCATTTTGTGCGTGGTGTTTAATTTTTTGCAGTGTGGTGTCACTTCGGGATCACGGGTCTTTGTGCTAAACAAAGTTTTTGTGAAGAGAGTGAAGCCGCTTTCTTTAAAGTGGATGTTAATGCAGAAATGCTTTGTGGTTTCTGGAAAGACTCATAGTGATGAGGCTGGGCTACAGGAACCCCGGCTTGAACGTTTTCTCACGTGTGGGTCTGTAGCAGGCTTTCACACAAGCAACATGATTCTGCTGTAGTGCTCCTGGCTGAATTGGCATTACCAGATAACTTTGCCCACAGATGGCACAAGGCAGAGTTTATGTCGGAAAAGACAATAGTTGCCAAGTTCGTAACGAGAAGCCGTTCCACGAGCTGCGCAGGGAATGGTCTGTTTTCCATTGGGTTGTGTGAGCTGCTACTAATTTGGGTTCCTTCCGTTCACCTGGATGTCAGTGATTCTGAAACACTGACACCTTTTAGAAGGTATTCTATTTGCTGTGACGGAGGCAGAAGGTAGTGACAGTGTAAGTAGAAATGTCCACGCTCATTTCTCTAGGAAATGAGGCCGGAGAGGATACCTGCTACTGGTTTGATAAGGAGGCTTCCTGAGCGGTGGGTGATACCCAAGAAGTCCGAAAGAATGTTAACCGTTGTTGCTTTTACTTTGTGCTGCCCTTGCTTATGTTTCTGTAAAGTTTTTATGCACACTAAAGCAGTGCTGCTGCACAGAGTGACCTGCAGCAAGCCTTACCCTGGGCCTTCTCTAAGTGCAAACTGAACTGACAGCAAACTGATTTTTCTCTTTTAACAGTGGAAAGAGTGGAAAGAGAAAACCTTTCAGACTATTGTGTTCTTGGTCAGCGTCCCATGCACTTACCAAATATCAACCAGCTGGCAACCTTGGGAAAAACTAACGAACAGTCTCCTCATGGCCAAATTCACCACAGTACTCCAATCCGAAACCAAGTGCCAACGATGCAGACAATGATAAACCCTGGGCTCCTGTCTCCTCAGCTCAGTCCACAACTGGTGAGGCAGCAGATAGCAATGGCCCATCTGATAAACCAACAGATTGCTGTCAGCCGGCTATTGGCTCACCAGCACCCACAAGCTATCAACCAGCAGTTCTTGAATCATCCACCCATCCCTAGAGCTGTCAAACCAGAGCCATCAAATTCATCGGTGGAAGTCTCTCCAGATATTTACCAGCAAGTCAGAGATGAGCTGAAGAGAGCCAGTGTGTCGCAAGCTGTCTTTGCAAGAGTAGCATTCAACCGCACACAGGTACCGGTTTCTGTTCTATAACCAAGACTTTGTGGCTCTTGTGGGGCTGTGTGGTTGTTGCAGATCCAGGCAGGAGGTCGCCATAGACCTCCCGTCAAATCATCCTCCCGTTTTTTTCCCCCAGTCTGCTGGGATTGAGCAAGGCTTTTTTTCCTGAAACAGCTGTTTGTTTGCATTTGGTCACCCCTGCGCTGTTACCTGAGCTTTGTAATTCTGCTCTTGTGACTTCTTCCCCAAGTTCCTCTCCTGTTGTAAACTTCCACACCTGCCCCTGCCTGATTGCCAGCAAGAGGTAATCAGAGACCGTGAGAGGCAGAGGCATCCTGGGGCTTCTGCCACTTCCTCAGTTCCTTCCTGTGGCACAGTTGGTGCCACAACTTCTGCCAGAGGTTGCTACCACTAGAAATGTGTGAGGCAAACACGCACAGGCCTGAAGACTATTGGGAAAGACGTCTGCCATTTGCAGCAGGTCGTGTTTGCTTTTGTACATCTGACACAGGTTTTCTCACTCACCTAGTGAAATGCAGATGTTGAAATGATTGCACGATAGCATCAGCTTCAGCCTAGCACCTGGAGTACCCGGTGGATGTGTGTTCAGAAAGGCCATTTACATTTTTCCTGCTGCAGTTCAAGGCATACAAAGTATGATCTCCAATTGTGAGAACCTATAGCTAGGCTAAAGAAGCAGAAAGTGGCTTAATATTTAATACTGGTACAAATTCAAGTTGAACAATTGGAGTTGGTCTTTGAGGAGGTAAGCTTTACCAGCAAGAGAAAAAAAAGGGGGGTGTGTGTCTCCTGGAGGTCTGTCCCTTGCCCCATACAGTGCCTTTGTCCATTCTCCTGGATTAATGATTTTCTTTGGCACTGCCATTTTGGAAATGCCATGTTATGAGGGAACTAATTAAAGTATGGAGCACATTTTTATTACTTCCCTTCTTCCATTAAATTCATAAGATGGCTGCACTCAGAAAAAACATTCACTTCCAATCAACATGACTTTGAGTTCTGGGGTTAGCCTTGAGGATATCAAATGAAAACTACATAGGAATGTATGAGTATTTCCTCTTTAAAATGCTGCTTTTAATTTGGAAAAGCTTTTCATCCCTCTGGGATCATAACCCGTTGTATATAAAGCCTGGTATAATCAAGGTAGATGGTATTGACAAAATGACATATTCTGAACTTCAGCGAGAGGTCAGCAGTGACGTTGCCGGCGAGGGCTTTGCCACTGCCACTGAACGTGAAGCTCTGCTTCAGCCAGGGCTGGCCTGGGAATGCCCAAGTCTGCCATTAAACCAAAATGTCTTTCCCCGGTGAGAAAGCTGTCGTACCACTGGTGGGTTACATCGACTGCTCTGCTGTAGTATTTAAAAGGAGGCAATTCTGATTCTGTGTGTCTAGGAAACCCCAGGCCTTGCATGTTACTGGCCAAACACTGTATATTGACTTTTCAGGACAGCAGGGAGAAGGTAAGGATGTGAGAGAGACCGCTCTGGGCCTCTGCCCGTGGTCATTAATAGCAGCTACAGGAGAGACTGGGTCACGCTGTTGATTAAGATAATCTGAAATCTGGACTGAGTCAGCCGCAGGATGACTTGGGGCTTTGGCGGTGGTGGGGCTTGGGGTTTTTTTACACCTCTTTGCAGTGCTCTGGCGTAGATCTAGTGGTTACATGACACTGAAGAGGTCTTTGGGTGCAATGGGGTTTCTTCTCAACTGCAGTGGCACCTGCCAGTGTGAGGGTGGCAGTCACACCTGGCAGCATTTTCAGATGCCCCGTGTGACTTGGGACACCAGGTGTGTAACCGTTCAGATGGGGCTCACTCGCTGGGAGCAGAGACCTGAGTGGACATGCCGAGGTATGGTCATTTGAGAAAGCGCCAAGCACATTTCCTGGGCAGGGCCACACCTGGAAATGGGATGCGATGCTCTGTCCTCTGACCAGTTTACGTTTGAGTTGAGTATACGAAGCAGTGTCTGTAACTCAGGGTGTTTTTGTCACTGGTTTTGTCAGTCCTCCTGCTGACATTTATCTCAG
Source organism: Coracias cyanogaster (assembly GCA_033124195.1). Lineage (NCBI taxonomy): Eukaryota > Metazoa > Chordata > Aves > Coraciiformes > Coraciidae > Coracias > Coracias cyanogaster. The sequence continues at coordinate 88,605 of JAVSBS010002326.1, forward strand.
AGTGCACTAACTTCCCTAGTTTTTCTTTAAAAAAAAAACTTCCCTGATTTTGATTAATATCTTATAATGAAGCAGACATAAAATTTTATATAAAAGGAAAGAAATTACATACTTCTTAGCCCTGTACTGTAAGTTATATGATTTACTCTACAGTCCACGACTGCTTCCAGAACAGGCAAGTCTGAAAGAACCATAAAAGATGTGCTCATCTCATGGCTGTGTTTCATTAGTCTTCTGGGCCTTAACATAGAAGACCAGTACGTGTAGTGGATCATGTCCCTAGGACCCATCACTATAGCAGAAGAGCGTAGGTACATATTTATGCTTCCTTGTCCTCAGCTTTTAATTCCAACTCAGATCAAGCTCCCCTTGCATCAGAGAGTGTGTGAGGTATTCAGAAGAGGTGCTCAGACAGCCAGCCTTGTGCTGCGCGGTAGATGCTGTGGGATGTTCCCACACCCATGGTGGAGAAGCAAAGTCTATAAAAGGCACTCGAAAGCAAGTTTGACTCTACGCTGACCTCCTTCCATTCTCTCTGCTACCTTTGAGGATCCTCTCTTCAGGAGGTGCAGAGAGCGTGGCTTTGTCTCTGGAAATGTTTGGGTTTGTTGCGTTTCACAGGAAGTGTCAGCCTTAGAAACTGGAGGCCTGTTGTTTCTGGTGGTGGTACCAAATAATAGATGCTCTATGCCAGTCAACTAATGATTGTGTTCTTCACTGCATTTTGGACCACTGCTTAATCTTTCTTCGTGATAGCTCTGTGGTGCACATTAGCCTATAATTAAGTATAGCTTCATGAAATATGTACTGAGAGGCTTGTTTAATAGATAAACTATTCTCTAATATATTTTAAAGTCCAATGACCTACATACTCAATGCTGAAAAACCCCCTCTTACCAACATTATTTCTCCCATGAGACCTTCCATCTGAGCAAATCTGTTAAATGAAGTAGAGGAAGCTTTGATCCAAACTAGGCTAAATCCATCGTAACAAATGGCTGACACATGTATGTACGCGTGTGTGGGAAGGGGGACGTGAGGAGGGTCAGGAGAATGAAGGTACAGTTGTATGGTTTGTGAAGCATCCACATCTTCCTCTTAAAGTTGGAAATACTTTGCTTAAGACAGCAATATTTGCTTATACTTGTGGGCATGTTTTCTGCACACATGAAAACGAAGTGCTTCAGGCTCCTGCGAACAAACCCTGTGCGTTTCCTGGGACACAGTGCTCCCACCTGAGACAGGGACTCAGCATCAGGCAGCTTCATACCCGCTGTGCGTGTGTTACATGGTCACACCTGATACCTTTATGGTAAAGCATGTTGACGCGCAGCTGGGCTCCAAGCTGAAGTTGCTATTAAAACCATCGCTAGTGAAAGCTTTGCTTTTTTTAAGGCTTTGGCACTTTTTGATTGTATAAAACCATCCAATCTTGAGGAATAAAACAAGGAAAATTAATACTGCAATTAATTAATTAATACTGCAACTCCACAAGAGAAGCACAACAGTCAGAGGCAGGGCAGACGCACCTTGCACTGGGAAGTGCCCTGTGCACGTCTGTAGAAGCAGTCAGAGCTTTGAGAAGGGCAGCATGAAGGACGTGCCTGCAAGATACCAGCTGCGGAGGGTGAGAGGTTTTAATGCACCAGGGGAGCAGCTCTCCCTCATTGGTCTCAAACCAACACTGGCCTAAACACTGGCACCAAACAGTCTCCAAAAATGCCTACCTGGCTGAAGTATGCGTCATCTTTACATCAGGGTAACTTCTGGGTGACCAGTGGCCTCCAAACACACGAGCACCTTCAGGTTGGCCGGCCAAGCTACTGTGAAATGGGCAGTGGGACAAGGAGCCTGCTGGTCAAAGCTGTTACCAAGGCGGTGGACCTCTTCATGGAGGAGACTACGCACGTGGATTTTGGCTGTCCTCAGGGCAGAGTCCTTGTGCCATCTCCCTCTTGCACTATAATGTCTCCTAGTACAGCATTCAGGTTGCAACTAAAAGGTTGTAATAACCAGAGGTTGCTTATTCCCGGTTGTAATGGAATAACACATAATAATGGAATAATGGCTGTAATGTATTGGGAAATGGGCAGGTGGTGATGGTGACAGAAGAAAGAGGACTGTTTTAAAGGAAATGCATGAAAATGCTCTCTTGAGTTTACCTTGTCCTTCTCTGGAAAGTTTTTTAGCAGATCTGGAGGTGCTGAAGTGATCTGTGTTCTTCAAAATCCTAGCTAGAAAATAGGTCATTTGAATCCTGCTTTGCTTAAGGAAAATGAACATACTCTCCTTCCTCTCCCACCTTGCTCAGCGTCCCTCTTTGCTGCAGGCTCGTGGAGTTGCAGTTGGGACAGTTGGTCAGGCTGAGTCCAGACAGTAAATCCCTGGATCAGTGACCTGCTTCTCTCCTCCTCGGGAGTGCCCAGTGATCTCCAAAGCCTACAGACTAAATGAGTGTCTCTGTTTATACCTTTTTTCTTTTTGAGCATTCTTTTTTTGCCAATGTTTTGACGTAATAGCCAAAACTAGTAAAATGTTTGGGCGAATGGCCAGCGCTTGTTTTACTGAACAGTCTCAGCAACTGGAAATATCTGTGAACCTGAGGCTTTTTGAATGAAAGAGTTGTGGTGCCAGATACAAAGAGAGCTGGGTAAAACCACCAGGCACATTCAGGCGGCTTGCAGCTCTCTTCCCAAGGAGCCCGGCTCCCTCCCTCCTGCCCTGGGTAGCTGTGGGACTGGGCATTGGATTCCAGCCTGCAGATGGGAAGGACATGCTTACCCAGCTCAGCTCCTGCCCGGTTCGCCGGTGCCTGACTGTGCCCCTCTGGATTAAAGGAGGTAACAGCACGGTGAGGAGGAAACTCTACCAGACTCTGATGTAGTGAAATTTGTGGTGAAATAAACTGAACTGATCCACCTCGTTCAAGGGATTCAGTCACACCTTGGCTGCAGGAGTGGATTGAGGCGTAGGGAAGCACGGGAGTGATGCTGGACAGTGTCCCAGTGTCTGGTGGAACAGGCTCCTTCAAGGAGGAAGAGGGAAATAACACTTCTGCAGCATGCAAAGATGTCACCGGTCAGGGACAGAGAGGCTGGGGGCTTAGAGAGCAGGACCGTGGTTGGTAAGGAGGCTGCCAAGAAAGGCTTTGGAGGCAAGAAGGGAGGTGGGTGGTGACTCCTCATTTATGTCTAATTCTATTGTCTTTGGCAAAATTCCCCTAAACAGGAGCGGGATCAGGAAAGAGCCCTCTAAAAAGCTTTTAGGCTTAGAAATACAGTTTGTTGAAATAACAAACTCTTCCACCTCTACTTGCTTGTTTGCCAAATCCTGAACTGAATTCCTTTTGCAAATGATTTTCCCTTTAACCTAAGGGAGGGGAAGGCAAGCAGCTTTAATTTTCTGCCTGGTATCTAGTGCGACAGTCATGCTGCATTCATTGCTATGGTGTCTGCCCCGTTGTGCACAGCCTTTCAATTAGCAAGGGTTCTGGTTTGGGTTTTGGGGGGTATTTTGTTGGGTTTCTTTCCCCCATAGAAAACTCTCTTATTGCATGAAACCCTTTCATGGTGCCTGCTTGTTTTATTCTTGTGTGTAATGTGGCACAAGCAGTGTTCTGTTGTGCTCACAGGAAAGAAGGCAGTCTATAGGGGAAGTGCTTAATTTAATAAATTGCAGATTTTTGGTGCATGGGATATTTGTTCCAACAGTGGGTTTTGCACTGCCCAAAATTTCAGTTTCAATTAACTTAATTGTATTCAATAGGCTGAATGAAAAGATCTTAAGTAGCATGTGAGTTAGGCTTTCAGAACGTGTGCTTGTGGGAGGCGGCTGCTGCCTGCTCAGCTGATGCTCAGGAGTCCTGAGCCTTGGAAGCAAACGCAGGCATATACAGAGCGTGCACAAGCTGTGCATCTTGCTCATTTCCCCGCGTATCCCAGTGTAAAGGTTTGAGATGCATGTCATAGAAATGATGGTGGCGCTTCATGGCTGCAGGTGGTCGGTCTTTCTCTGCCTCCTTTTCCCCATGCAGCCACATTCTGCTCCACATGCACATCTTGTCTTCCCTCATAAAAAGAGATACCATAATAAAAAAGAGGCTTTATTAAACTAATGCAATAAAGGCATTTTCTTTGAGGATTTAAACACTTCATTTTTAATAATAAAAATCAAATTGCCATTGTTGCACCCTGTATAAGTTTTATTCAAATCAGCCTCTAAATGCTTTGTGCCTAAGCAGCTCTCTCCTGAGATATATGTATTTTAGCATTAGTTAAATGAGTTTAAGAGCAAGGCTCATACTCTGGCTGTAGGCAGTGAATCTAGAGATCAGGAGATTTCTTTCAAGTGAGGGACTGATGTGATGGATTCAGCTACACTGAAGGATACCGGCAGACAGCTGGTCTCCCATTCACACCAGTGGAAAACCAGTCCAAGTCCTTTGAGTTCTGAAGTTCGTGTGAACTGACACAAGCACATGCACATTGAGACAGAGGAGTTGGTGCAGACGGGGTGCAAATAGTTTTGCCCAGAGGAAACTGTGACAGGATGGATCTGAAGATGCTTGGCTTGGCTAACCACTCAAAAATTTCCAGATTATCTAAAGCAGTTTTGCTCAGCAAAATTGGTCTGGGTGCACTGCCAGGATAAGCATTGCTAAGAGACTTCTCACACTTCTGCTTCATATCCTAGCGGGAATCAGGAGGAGATGGAAGGGAATGGAAACAAAGCAGTGAGCGCTTGAAGATGAGCCTGGGTCCTGAGAAGCCTACCAGTGCTTCACACAGAGGTTCTTGTCAAGTGCTCTATACTTAGAGGCAAAAAGAAATATTTTTAGAATTGTTAAAAGTATCATATTGAGCCCCCAAGACAATATTGAAGGTGGGACCTGGAGCGGATGCAGAGGGGCAGAGAGATGTGGTGGTCCAGGCGTTCCCCCAGCGCTGCTGTCCCTGCTGGAAGCAGGCACTGCGTGCAGAGCTGGGGTGCTGAGAGGGGACAGGTTTACAGCCCTGATCTTCAAGATTCAGATGTCACATTGGAATAAATCCCTACATTTGCTGATCCTGCTCAGCGCCGCATCTGTACCTGATGGGAAGCAGAATAGCTTTTCTGGTGAGACTGTCAGTTACGGGTACTGGGCTTTAAAACACTTGGGGCTTTAAGTACTACAGGAGCGACATTTTTCTAGTATTTCAGCATTTTCTCTGTTGCTTTTGGCAATAGCTGAAGTATGGAGAGGCACAAATAAACCAAAAGTATGAAAAAAGTGTTTATGCTTTTTTAATCCTTAGTGTATATATAATCTCCTTATACAGGACATAAAAACTGAGGTTTAGCACATTAATTCGGTTTACTTAAGTTTTTTGCCTTGGCCAGTGTTTCGATTGTCCCAAGCCTGTTTTGAACCTTTTCAACGTCCGTGCCTGCTCTCCTAGGCACACTGATGAGGTCTGTGTAAGGGGAAGCACAGTTCCCATCCAGGTCTTGGCCAGTGCTTCCGAGTCTCCTGCTGGCTGATGGCCCTCATCCTCCTCTGTCCCCAGGACATGGGTGTCTGGGCTGTGCCCCAGCATGACCTTCCATCCAGATTGCTTTTGAGCAGCTCTGGTTACAAAACTGCCCTGCATTTGGTCGCTGGTAGTAGAGCCTACTGTCCCACGGAGATCTCACTTACAACCTTTCCAGGCCTGAGAAGAAGGCAGGAAGGCTTTGCTCACTTTCTGTGGGCTTTGGTCAAGCCTTTGTGTTGGCCTTGAAGGGTGGTCAGTTGGTCCTTTGGGTGTAGGGGTCAGTTTGAATAACATTTGCTCTGTTTTGCAGGGCATCATCTTTCAGACGTTGGCTGAAAAAAAGATTTCTTGCCCATGAGGTTTGGGTTGTTTGTCCTGGAAATCCTGCAGTTAATAAAAATAAAAGAAGTCAGTTCCAAATGGGGTTTCACAGCATGAGTGCAGACCAAACCCCCACGACAGTGACTTTACTGCCTTGAAGGACTACATTTCAGCTGGTTTGAAAAAACCATCAAAATTACTCCTACCTTAAACAGATCCGGCGACTTTTTTATTTTGATTGGACGTGTGCTCCTTTCTCCACCGCTGGAATTATTTTTTTAAAGTCAATTATGGATCCAGTGTGAGATCTTAAGAATGGTGCAAGTTCCAAGGGTAAACCCAGTGGTGCCTGCGCAGAGCCCTTGTCCTGGGGCGAGCACACAGCTCGCGTGTGAGCATGGCCGGCGTGGACATCAGACCTTTCATCAGCTGCCTCTTCAGCAGCTGGTTTGAAAATGATGGATAGGGGTGGAAAAGCAAAGCTATTATCGAACTACATGGCATAAAATGTATCGTGATAGCTGGGTTGGGTATAGAAGATCTATTTGGCTATTTAAAATCAGTTTGAGACTTTCTAGTCCCTGAAGATCTTCTTTTAGGTTTGCAGAGTTGGTTACTCTGCATACTGCCAATTTTTAATTTTTATTTTTTTTAATGTCTGAGATGTAAGTAAGTCAGAATGAGCTAATCTAGCCAATGGAATTTTATAACAAATGTACGAATGGTGTGGATTTCCCTCCCTCACTCCCTCCAGCAGAAACATAATTTGCAGAAACACAAACAGTCCCTGGCTGGCCTTTAGGGTTTTCTCAAAAATAGAAGCAGTAGGGTTTGTCTGGCTGGGCCAGTTTCCTCACCACACACCTGGCATATATCACTTCAAAAAATACATTTTGCCTCATTAAATTACAATTAAATGAAATCATGATCATTTGTTTTTCTGGAAGGAAGATGTTTTGCATATTGAAAGCCTAATTTGTTGCAGGTGACAAAAAGGCTGAACAGATTATTTAATATCGCTTTATTTTTTATAATGTTGCTCACTGGTTAAGCATATCCTCCAGTAGCTCAGAATTATATTATTTCAAATGTTATTGCTCTCAAGATACTTTACTTTATTGTCCTGCACTATCACTCAGCTATCTAGCCACTGCTGTTTACATGCGTTGTTTATCTTCAGATGCAGGAGGACATGAGATTTTCCTCTCTGAGTCAGTTCTGTTATTATCTGCCCTGCTGTTTGCATGGCTCCTAAGCTGCCAAAGCACTTGAGGAGCAGAGCTCGGCCCCTGTGAGGGGCTGCCTGTGGCTGTGGTCCTGGGGAAGGTCCTGGGACATGAGGGCTATGGGCGGCTCTGCCGCAGCCGTGCAAAATCTTCACAAAATTTTTGCAAAATTGCAAAATCTACATGTGTGCAGCAGTGATGAGACCCTCACAGAAGCAAGAGGCACAGGCTGGGGTTCAAAGCCACGGAATCTGCCCCATGATGAGCCGTTCCTGGTGGTAAATCAGAGCCTCCAAGCGCAAGGGTTGGTATCTGAGACAGTGAGATAGTGCCAGGACCAAGCCGCTTGTACCTGTGAGCCTCTGATTTACATGGGGAGTCAATGACTGCACTGAAAAGTAATTGCTGGCATGCTCTAACATATGTTTCTGCTCTCCATTTTTGAAATTGGACCATAAATTTAGCCGGGCTAAGATGGGAGGGAGAAAAAGCTGTCTTGGAGTCAGCTTTGGTAGCTTTCAGTTACCTTTCTTTCAACCTAAACTCATTAATTTTTGAAGTTGATCTTTTCTTTTAAAAAATGAACTCAGGTATCTTGTAGAACGCCCAGGAAATTAAGAATTTAGAGATAATCTGTGGAATTGGTATTTCACTTATTTACTGTATTTGGAGAATTTTCCACTGATTTTAAGGGGAAAATATAATAGGGATTTGCCATATCGATGTGGAATTGTTCAAGTCATGGCTTCAAGCTTCTGTAATGCCCTTTTTTGATTAATCTCCCTCAGCCTGTGAGCCTGGCAAACTTTGGAAAGCTTTTCAGAATGTCCCTAGCTTCTCTGAGGGGTGGCAAACCCTGAGGAAGAAACCAGGTGTGAGCATGCAGTTGTGTTGAGGTCACAGAGGATAGCCGAGCCCAGCTCAGCACTGCATCGTCTTCAAACGTATTCCCTGTGTAGAACTTTCTCACCAGTCAGCTTCTCTCTCTGATGCCATTTCTAACTGGAGGGCCCCACCATGGCTCCATTCCCAGCTCCAGTCCTCCTGGTAACTACTCTGATAATTGCAGGAAAATGTAATTGGGAATCTCTTAGCTTGATTATGTAGATAAGAAGCTGGAAAGATGGAGCTGTGTGCAGCCTACCTTCAGGTCGTGCATGGAGCTTGTTCTGAGCACTTCTTCTGTAAACACTGCTGAGGTCGAGCTTTGTGTGTGTTTTGATGTAGGTGTTTAGTAGCAGACAGCAGATAAATGCAGATACATTGTTTGCTTGTCTGTTGGTTTTGTCAGGAAGATCAATATATACTAAAAAAGTAGTTTCTGTAGGCCCTGATCCAGGCTTGTGTGTCACGCTTTTAACTTCTAGATAATCCGTGGAACTGTTGAGTCTGTACAGTTATGCATAAATTTAATCCCATCATCAGATTTAAGCCTCTTTTAATTACGTTTTCATCTTTCCAGCTTTTTTTTTTCCATCCTTTTCTTGGGAAGTTTGGTGCTGGTTACCTCCTGGAATAATGGCTTTTGTAAAGCTAGATGAATGTGGTGTTCATTCACAGTTGCAATGTCATAGCTGCCTGTGGTATTTTAAAGCGAGGCAAGAAAGAATGGGTTAAATCCCTAAAGCTAGATTCTAAAGCTTTATTACTGCTCCATTTTTCTCCTCTCAGAAATGACTGTCCAAACCAAAATGAACGGACTGTAACAACAAAAACCAGCCAAACATTTTTCTTTATAAACCTCCTGCACTGTTTAAATGTCGAAACTAAATTTACCAACCTTGGCAGATTTGTCAAAGATGAACAGGATTGCCAAGTGTTCCCAGCTTCAAGTAAAAGAGAGAGGGAGAGAGAGATCTAACAGCTCCTAAAATATTTGCAGCAAGCACCTGGTGGTAACTGCAATTTCTTCTACCCGGTGCACCTACCATCCTATCCAGCATCCCCATACTCAGAAGCTTATTACAGTGCCAGAATAGGACAGGCCCAAAATAAACCCCAGCCCCCAGAAGACAAACACTTTCCTACAAAATATCCCCTCTGGGAGAGCCCATGAGATTCTGGTGTAGGTTCTCAGTATTGCAACCCAGCTGGTTACACTAAACAAATTTAAAAAAAAACCAAACCAACACATGACTGGGCTCTTTTTTTTTTTTTTTTTTTAATTTTTTGAACCAGGGCTTGTTGTCAGAGATCCTGCGTAAAGAAGAAGATCCTAGGACAGCTTCCCAGTCTCTCCTGGTAAACTTGAGGGCAATGCAGAATTTCCTCAACTTACCTGACTCAGAGCGGGATCGTATTTATCAGGACGAGAGAGAGAGAAGTATGAACCCCAACGTGAGCATGGTGTCTTCAGCTGCCAGCAGCCCAAGCTCCTCCAGAACCCCCCAGGTAAGATGCGATCCCTGGTTACCTGTTTGTTGCGTGCATCCTTCCAGGGAAGGAGTTCCTCTCTCCACCCTGCCCCTGTCTGTTGCTCCCCTTGCCCAGGTGAGTTGTGGAAATCCTTCTGGAAGGTTTTGGAGTGGCTGATAGAAGACGTTTAGTGGATTTGAGCAAGACGTTGTGATGATGGTTCTAGCTTTAATCAATGCCATAAATGCAAAGAAGTGTGTAACGTCAGTGCTTGAAAGACTGCGTGTGGGTTTTACGTACAGGCTGTGGATATGTATCTGCTAAACGGCTGTGATACAATACCTTATAGTAACTTTTTGTCTGTGTCCTTTACGTTCTGCTGAACACAGAGGAAATTTCTGGGCTTGTGGAGAGGTTCATATATGTTGCAGTAAAAAGCGTGTAGTGAGCAGAGGTCGACAATGACTTAGACATTGCTAGAAATCACTGTGCTCTGTGTTCTGCATAGGAAATCACAGTTCTTAAGGTTTACATGAGTAATTCTCTGAAATCCGGAAAGCAGAGACGGGCAGGGTGCTGGGAAGGGAGATGGTGCTTTACAGCTCCAAAACAGCTGTCATCTCATTGACTTAACTTCACGTGTTTATTAACGTGCTGTTGCCGCCCACTTCCCGGGGTTGGTTGTTCCTGTGCACTAAAAAAGAGCACCCACATACTGCGCTGTAATAGCCACCCCCTGTACCAGACTGCGTGCAGTCCCAGGCGTATACTCTGAAAAGGAGAGGGGATGAGGAGCTCCTGCCATGACATTTGCCTAACTTGAGTTTGAAAATTCCAGCTATGCAGACCTGACTGGTCAGTCCTAGCACTGCTCTTGACCTTCGGTGCCCATGGCTTTGATGCTCTCACAGGCTTGTCGTCTGCAAAGCCTTGGGCTGCGTCAGCAATGCTTATAACAACATCACTGAGCTCTTCTCACATTGAATTCCTTGGCCACAGCTGCTAAGAGTAAGCACTGGGGGGGAGAGCATAATCTTACATGCAAACTGATCATCCTTAAGGAAGGTGTGTTGATTTTGTAGAAACTGTTGAGCTTGTTTGGTTTAACCCGGGCATTTGGGTGTGCTTCACACGATGCAAATAACTGTTTTCACTGAAAGCAAGCATATCCCGCCAACCCAAATTTGACACTGAATTTTTATTATGTGGGAAATTCATTGTATGCCTCTTATCTTTTTTAGTTACCTTTCAGTGAAAATAAAGTTATAAAGGGAACTGTTTTAATTTTTTAGTGTATCCACTTTCAGCATTTGTATTTATTCATGAAAGAATTAGCTTATTCCTACTTCTATTTATTGCAATAGATTTCACAACTAGAATCAAACAGGAAGGAAACAGAAGGAAATGGAGAGTTTAGATGCAATCCAGTGAGAATAAAAATTGGATCTGTGGCCTCATCTCATTCCTCTGTTGAAATATGACATTTTCCCATTTTCCAGTCACAAAATAATGCAACGCTTGCCTACCTTTTTAAGAGCTAAGCATTGCTAAAAAGCCATACTCTGGAAGTATAAAGCAGCCTGTTCTTGCCTTATTTCAGCTTGAAGAACCCAGTTGCATATTCTGAGATTTTTAATCAGCAGAAGTGACACACAAAGGTCTGTGAGCCCTGTGCCCGCTGGATAACATTTCCCCAGCCCTCGGAGGGCCAGCACCAGTCAGCACAGGTGCTGTTTTGACAACTTGGACACCTCTGCAAATGAGGCGGCTTCCCAGCTCCCGGGCAGGCAGCACGGCTCCTGCGCTTCCCCATATGCCCAGTATTCGTCCTGGCGAGACAAATGCCGTCCTCGCGTGCGGTGCAGCGGTTCCTGGCCGCCTCACCGCCCCAGGCAGGCATTTACCTACCCCAGAGTGGGCTGCTTTGGGGCGGCAGCGGGAGCAGCTCTGCTGTCCTTTCAGGAATTGTGTTAGGGTGCCAGAGAAGATGATGGAATGGCATTTGGAAACGTCGTTTCCATAGATACCAGTCTCCTGCAGCGGTACTTCTGGGAGTGATGCTGGAGTGCGCTGGGTAGGCGGACAGCACCAGCAGGTACCTATGGAAGCTGGGGCAGTCATGGTGGCAGGTGTGACCCGGCTCCGCTCTCCCTGACTCTGAGCCAGCCCCTCATAGCGTGTCCCCTGCCCAGGACCTGCCCCAGGGTGAGGAGGGCAGATCCAGCCAGAGAAGGAGGGCAAGTGCTGTCAGGAGGAGGCTCTGAGCTGTTCGTGGTTGTCGTGTCCACGTGGAGGACCTGCAGCCACGGCTGGGTTTCAGTGCACTAGCACTGAGGTTGCAAACACTTCTTTTTCTCTTTCCCCCGCTGTTTTCAACACTATATTCCAATAATGGCAGACTCCTAAATACCAAGATCAGTTCTGAATCTAGGCCTCTGACACAAAATATTTTAGTGACTGTGATGTCTTGCTTTGGTAGTTGCCCTAGGTATTTTGGTGATTAAATTAAAAAATGGTCCAGCTTTCAGAGTGTTTAGGGCAGGCTTTTTGTTGTGTTGATTGGATTTTGGCTCTGCTATTGATGTGCCCTTTGCTACTTAAAACACATTAGGGAGAGAAAGATTTGGAGGACCACAGAACAGAAGGAGAAGTTCAGAAGGTTTGGTTTTGCCTAGTTAACCTTCCCATTAACAAATAGGCATTTGGGCATGTCTGCCTAGTTAAAAATTAACATTAGATGTACTCTAGCAGGCTTCAGCGCTGGCACCAAAACAGGAGCCAGCTGAAAAGGTTTCTAATTGGGCCAAATACCTGAATGTCACCAGGGTTCATGGGAGGTCTGGACTGGGAATTTTGAGCTTTGCCACCTAGACCGTTGTTTCCTAAGACCTTTACCTCTCAAGGGACAACTGGGGTTTTTATATCAGTGACTAAAGGTGTAAGGGGTACAGTGATCAGCCCTGGTATCTCTTCCTGAGCTCAGGAACACAAATGAGATCTGTCCTTCCAAGGGGCTGCTGGTGCTGGGAGCACCATCATCGCCCTGCCCTCGCTCCCCACCGGCCAGCAGGCTCTGGGGATCGCCAAGGGGCTTGGGAATAAACGTCTTGTAGCAGGCTGCTGAACTGCATTGATAGAAGCCTTGTAGGGGTAGTCCAGCCTGGGGAAAGTACTGGCAGCATCCGTTATTGTCCTTCATTTGTCACAGAAGCTGATGGGAAATCATTCAATTAAAAGGAGTGCAGCAGAATACACAAAATCTCAATATGAGTTTAGGAGAATGAGGGCAGCACGTCAAAGGCATGCCAAAGCCCAGCTTTGTGAAATGATTTTTTTTTTTTTTTTTCATTTCCACTGATTTCCTAGGTGAAATTAGGTGACTGTCTGGCTAGCATAATGATGATGAGGCTGGGAAACCATAATACTCAAATGACATACGTATAGTTTTAATAAAGGATGAGGGAGACATGAGGGAGTGCATTAAATTGAGTAATAATTTATTATTTAGAGACCTCTACCCATTTACTCATTTTTTCTGGGAGAATTGGCTGTTCCTCCAAGGTGTAGGCCACTTCCAGAGAGGAGGGAGAAGGCAGAGGCTGGTGCCTCTGCCACGGTAGCTGGCTGGCAAAGCCAGCTTCAGCGGCTGCCTGGTGCCCCGCATAGCCATCCTGTTGTTGAGCTGCTCAATAAACACGCTGGGAGAGGGAGAGGGGGAGAGTTGACAGGGCCCTGCATGTCCTATAGGAATGCACTGCAATTATTTCCAATCACAATTAACCTGATTAGAATAATGGACAGGAAGTGTCCCTCTGTAGCTAATGCGGTTTGGCATCAGCTGACTGAAATCCTTTGATAATTTCTGCACAGATGGCTGGGCTGAAAGCAGCACTTTTTTAATTATTATTTTCATGGTCTCTTGGTAGGCCAAAACCTCGACACCAACAACAGACCTCCCCATTAAGGCGGACGGCGCCAACGTCAACATCACAGCTGCCATTTATGACGAGATCCAACAGGAGATGAAAAGGGCCAAGGTATCTCAAGCTCTGTTTGCCAAAGTGGCTGCCAATAAAAGTCAGGTGAGTGGTAGAGGGGATTTCATTGTTGTGGGGCGTTCTGCGGTTTTGTTTTTAAAGCAGACTCTGGGGTTGGAACTAGACCGATCTTCCCCTCCCACCAATAAAAAATACATCTGTTCCTACAATAATAATAATCTTCATCTCTGGGGAACCTGTCGTGTTTTTTGGCTTTTGCCTGCTTAAGTGGTTTCCTTTTCTCTTCTAAAATAGCTGAGGAAAGGATCAGCTCACAGCCAAGCTTCTTCTCTCTCCCCTTTTGTACCAACACGCGTTGTCTTTTCCCGCTTGTGGTGTATAACTTACACCTCTTCTGGTGGGACAAGGACCTTTCAAAATGATGATATCCTTCTCGTTTGGCAGGTAAAGAAATTGTTTTCCTAAGTGATTAACTGAGGGAAGGCAATGGGAAACCGCATATTAGGCAGGTGTTTCCTTTTTTATTTTGCCTGTTGTGTGTGCTGCATACAGTATTGCCACGTGATTACTTCAGACCCAATCGTTTTTACAGAAAGGCATGAGAGGGCACTGTAGTGAGTTTTCCTGGATTAATTTCACCTTGGGTGTAAAAAATACATGTGGGCAAACGTAGGTCGGGGTGAAATTCTTGAAGGGAATCCATTAATTTAAAAATTTCATCCAACTCTTTAAAAAAATATAACACACCAGAAGGGATTTTGTGGGAAGGAGGACAGCCAGAATTTCCTGTAGGAGGGGCAGCAAGTGGATTGAAGACTTGGAAGGACTTGTTTGCCCTGTGAAAACGGCTGCTTCTGATCCTGGATGCAATCACTCGGTTGTGCTGGGACACAAAAATGCACAAACGTACCTGTGGCAATGAGAGAGTGGGATAGAAGTATCTAGATGCATGCACTCTGGAAAATACATACTTTATTTTCCTCTGTGCAGGGAAACATTGTAGTCATTAGAGTAGACGTAAAATAAGAGGTTGAAAGGTGTATAAACAATGCATCAAAGGCTATCAGGCCACATGGGAGAGCCTTGTCCTTGTTACAGGTATTTGTGCCCTGACACATGCAGGTCTGGTTCATTTTTCCTTCCTCATTAATTTTCCTTGCCTTTTGCTTTCTCTTGTCAGGGTACGGGGGTTACAGTCCACAGCCCCTCTACCCCTCATCAAAATCCCAGGCACAGTATGAAAATACATAAAAGGAAAATACCATGGAACCCTCTTAAACTGTTAAATGCATAAAAATCTTATGTACCACATGGCAAAATATAATGAGAACTGGAGCTGTTAAACGAATAAAGCTGTTAAAAGCATAATGCCACTTGGCACAACTACTGTGCATTTAACGGTTTTCCACTGTGTAATAAATGACATATGTGGTAAACGTGCAGTAAATATAAAAACTGCACAATTGATTTTGCAAACGTGCCCCTTATTCTTTACTCCATGCAGATATCAAAGTTCCACCCAGAATCCGGACTGGACAGCTTTTAATAAGGAGCATTTAACACAGACAGAATGGCAGCCTCTCTGGGGTTTGGCTGCTTAAAATTGCCTGCAAGCTTCCTGTCATTATACCCAGAGGCTTCTTGAAATAGAGAGGGACTGAACAACCCAACAGTAATTTGGGTGGCTCACCAGCTTTGGTCCGTGCCAGCCTGAGCGCGCTTCACTGCCGCGTCGCACCCCAGCACCAGAACAAAAATAATCTCCGTAGCCTTCCGCATGGAAAAAGAAGGGGGCAGATTTGGAAAGCCAGGTGCAAAAGGATCCACGGATGTTATTGTTTAAAGCAAAGTTACTGCACATAAACGTTTTGCTTCTCCAGCAGCAGCGAGTAAATAAGTGTTGTTGAGGCTGGTGTTTCTTTTGTGTCTCAGCCCTGCCAAAGCAGTGCTGGCTCCCTGGGATGACCCGGCGTTCGCCATGCTGAGATGTCATAGCGCTCTGCTGGAGCATGAAAGTGGTTTATGGGGGCACGGGAAGGCAGGGACAGAGGAGCCGTGGCCAAGAACCGTGGCGGTACGGGGCCTCCCCCTGCCTGAAGCCCACCTGCGTGCCTGGCTTGGCGTGCGGTGGTGTCCCGGCGCTGGCTGGGGTGCCCCGTGGCCAGGAGGACTGCCAGAAGCAGGGACACGGCTGCTTGTGTCGGGGAGAGGCACTGGCGTGGTGGCATGGTCAGCGTGTTGCCTTAGGTCTAGCTTGTCTGAGAACTAGCCATGGGGCTTCCCCAGTTGTGCCAGCCGTGGGCATGCCTGGTGAAGACGCTGCTGATTTCAGCAGCTGAGTTACATGGTGGGAAGCGCTCATTGAAAACGGCCCGTGTTTGCTGAAGAGAGAGTTTGAAAGAGGGGAAAAAAGAGCTAGTCTGAGGGTTTGCTTGGACTCTCCGCCAAGGTTCATTCACTTGCAGTTCTCCACAGGCCTGGCTTGCGTTGCGTTGGCTTCCTCTATTATTCCCTCACCCCAGACTACTGAGAGGCTTCCAGTTTGCTAACAAGGCATGTGTTATGTTGGTCGCTGCTGTTCTGTCAACAGCAATCCACGGTGCTGTGAGATCTTCGCAGTTTTAGCAGCCAGTGAATCTCCGACAGGGCTGTTTTGACATTTTATACACAGGGCTATATGTCATGTACCCGAGAGAACATCCAGAGCCAACGGAGGCTTCATTTCATCCTCTCGTCTTTGTACAGGAAGAGTGGTACCCACTGAGAGCAGTTATTGCAAGTGGCATCATCTACTGGTGGAGTTAATTGACCTCTAATTTAACAAGTAGCCATCTTTAGTCTTAAGTCATGGCAGAGTCTCAGTTCAGCAGCCTAAGGGAAGGGCAGCTGCTAGAAACTGAGGTTACATATCACAGAGGTCACAAGTCAACACCAATGCAAGGAACAGGCTCTCAAAGATACCAGGGTAGTATGATGAGACTTTTAATGCAATCCACCTTGACAGAAATCTCAAACCATTCATTTCAGACATTGACTTATTCACTCACCTTAATGTGCATTTTATTCCTTTCAACTTACATCTAGATAGTTCTAGTCTTGTTCATGAAGTGCTGTGCATCCGTTTGTATATTTTTGAAGACAGAAGGAGCTGAGGGTCTCAGTACCCTCCAAACAGCCTCCAAAGCTGTCATCCTGTTTGCGTTGTCAGCTGTTAGTGATGTACCCACTGGACAGCATGCTTCTCTGGCGTTGCTGCCTGCTAGTGCCCTTTGTCCTTTAAATGGCTAAACCTGGGACCCGTGTGACCACACTGGGCGTGCTTCTGAGTGTGGCTGGAACACTAGGATTTGATTTCCAATCTGCGCTTTGGGCTTTCCTGGTTATATTTAATTCACAAGGAGATGGGTTTCCGGTGTGCCGGTTCAGAGAGGTTCGTGTGGACTGTGTGTTTCCAGAGCTGGGGAGTGGGACAGACAGAGACTTTGACCTTGGGTTGCTGCAGGTTTGGACTGTCAGTCGTGGAAATTGGCTTCTGCATCCAGTTCTGCAACTGCTCTGCAGTACGACTTCAGGAAAGCCATTTCCCCTGTGACCATGTGCCAGCACTTCTGTAACACTGTGCAGCAGCATCACCCCTCTGACCTCTGCTACTGAGAGCCCAGGCAGAGGCCGTGCTGTGCTCGGCAGATGGTTTTTTCTTAGTCTGTGCAGAATGAGTCTAGGAATATAGTTCTGTTCATAATAAACAGTAACTATCAAAATAAATAGTGGGCTTAGCTGGCTGGAGCCCTTGTTGACAGTCCAGTCTGAGGGCAGGCGAAGTTTGTATGAACAGGGAGACAGAACTTCCCACAGTTCTCCCAGGGCAAGAGACTCTCCTTAGTCTTACTGGGGAAGTGGGGCACATGCTGCTGGGGATCTGCCTCTGGCAGAGCAAATGGAATGGTTTGACCTTCACCAGGCCAGTGAAAACAAAAGTAAACCCTAGAAACTGAAGCTCTTCTTCAAGGGACTGGAATTTGTTCCAGTTGCACCACAGTAAAGCAAGAGAGACCCCATGAAGCAACATTTGAAAAAAAAAGGTTAAGCTGGAAAAGCTCAGTGCCTGGTTAGTATCTTTGCCCTGTTTAAAAATGAACAAACAAAAAATAAACTTGACCAGAGGGGTGGAGTCTGGGGGCAGAAAAGCCCTTCAGTTGAGGCTCTTCAGGTTGAGAAGCCTAGGCCTATGGGTGGAAATCACTACACCAGTTCCTCACCTTTCCCCTGCCTTTACCCTTTCATGTTGAGATCCCAGCTCGTTGCCAGGGTTGTCTGGGAGCCTGTTCTCTGGCCAAGAGGGATGTTAGCCCCATAGCAGGAGCCAGTGCTGGATGGGTCTCAGCACCATGGCCACCTGCCCATGCTCCGAGAAGAAAACAGAGGTACTGCGAGAGGGATGCACAGCATCACTGTAGGGCAGGGTTAGCTGTAGAAACCCCTTCTTTTGCCCTTCCCTCTTTTTCCTTCCCAACTTGTATTCCCTTATATTGATTTGATGTGATGGGATGCCTTCTCTCCCCCTTCTAGCTTATAATAGGTACTTTCTGTGCCCTTAAGGTAATTAGCTCCAAGTGATGACGAACAACAGTGAGAAAAAACAGCTGGTGGTGAAGTGGGTGGCATATACAGTGTGTGCTTATAGGGCACTTCTTGCTGCTGTAGCATCTCGGTGCCTTTATGGTAACGTGTATCTCTACAGCTGGGACATATCTGCTGTGCTGGTATTTTGATGTTCTTGTTACATATGGAGGAAATACAGAGAGGCATTTCTCTCCTTGGCTGAACTTAAAATTTCTTTGAGGTACTTTTGGACATTAGCTTCTTTTTTACAGACTTTCACATTGTGACTCACCCCCCCGGGATGGCATCTGTAGCAGTGCGTTAGCCCCTCAGCAGCTGAGTGGAGCAGGCACAGTGGTGGAGCCCGGGCTTTGCTCAGGAAGCCCTTGGCAGATCTGGGAGCTGAAGGCGGGCTGCTTGCCCTAACCACAAGCCCGCACTTCCTCTCCAGCGTGGGGAGAAGCTAGTCTGAACTTGGCACGCTGGAATTATCCTCAGTGCACAGCATCCTTCTCTCTGAGGCCAAGAGCTGTAAGCAGACTTTGGTGTTCCCATGAATATAAGATACATCAGGGTTCATGTACAGCATTCATTTTTTGGTATCATTTCATGTTTTATAAGGCTAGTGAGAAACTAGCCCCCGTGAATGTGTTTGGCATTTTTCCTTGAATTTCTGGGGGAGGAAAAGTACCGAGCATTTCAGAAAATCCAGAGTATTGAGTGATTAACCTTGAACTGTATCAAAACGCTCCAAGCAGAGCTTCTCAGGTTCAGTCCCCCTCCCCCGGCCCTCATCAAGAATTCATCGAAGCCATGACAGAACTCTCCATTACAGTTAGTCTTTTATCCATTTCAGCTTTCTTGATTAGGTTATCTTGAATCATTAGGGGGTTTATTTATTTTAATAGACACTTATTGGATTCATGGAAAGAGAGTTTGGCGACTAAGGAACAAGAGCTGAATATTATCTGGCTCATTTCGCACTGCAGAGAGTCCCAAACTGAGCAGAGGGAAGAGAGGCTGAGGAAGTTTGTCCGGAGGACTCCTGTGATCCTGTGTAGAAAGGGAGCTTTCTCTGGGGAATGCAGCTTTTCTTTCCTAATCTTTCAAGACTTGAGTCAATCATTGCTGCTTTTTTTTCCTTTTGTCACATATGTTGACATTTTCTGCACTGATGATGTGGGTGAAGAAATGGCCTTTTACATTTATTTTTGAGATTTATTCCTGAATCACTCTTACTAAAAACTCTTCGTTTGCCTACTCATGCTTTCACTGGAGACCCTAGAAAATGTCAGCTCAGAAAACTAACTGTAGTATTGTTATTATTAATTCCAGGGTAAGTGCAGGGAAGCACAAGGTCGGGTTAGATGCAGTTTTCTCCAGGCTCGAAGTGGCTTGTGGTGCAGCCCGAGCAGAGTCACTGTGGATGCCCAGCTGCCACCTCCTGAGGTAGCTTTCAGAGCGTGAAGAGCACAGGCCTGTAGCCCCAGCAGCACTGAGTGTGAGCTCTTCCCACACGCCTTCTTGTCAGAAATTTGGTTCTTGGCTGTCTGCAAGTCAGCAGATCTGCAGGAAGCGGGTTTGGGGGTCGGGATGTTTGTGCCTACGTTCACAGAGTGCTGGAAAACCTGACCTTATGGTAGTAGTGTGCTACCTCTGGCTGCTGGAGGAGCTTCCCCCGCTCCAGGTGCTCAGGTAGAAGTGACAGAAGTGTGGGGCTGGACTGCTGCACCAGTGACCTGTCCCTCAGGGGGCTGAGTGCACCAAGGCTGATGCTTCGGGGTAGTAAGCACATGTTTCTCCAACAGTATAAAAGCACAATGGGGATGGCTGGCTTCCTGCAGATTTTTGTTGTTGTTTGCCTAGCTATGTGGAAATGTATTTGATTAGGAGACAGAGAGAGGGGGTAAAAATAGGACATTAATATGATATTATTTGTTTTATCAAATAAAATGCTCTGAAAATGTTTATTGTGTCTCATGAGAACAACAAAAATAGAGGCCAGCACTTCTCTGCAGCTCTCTTTAATGAGCTAAATCGGGCTGCATTCTCGGTGCCTCCAGAAGTTTTGGGGTGAAATGAAGGAAGTTCTGAGCAGAATTCCTTGTAACCACAAGCACGGGGTGTGCCCGACTGTAGAGCCAAAAGCGTCCTTTAATTGTGCTGGTTTTTCCTCCTCGTCTTTTTAATGGAAGACACTCCCATTTAAGAACCTTCGGAGCTGACACGAAGGGCCAGGTCCTGCCACCCAAGTGGACACTGGCAGGTATCACGCTCCCCTGGTAGCCCCGGGGCAGCCAAGGGGGCTGTTTGTGCAGGGAGGCGGGAGCAGGAACAGCGCGTGATGGATCTGGGGAGGGATGTGTTATTTGTTAGATTTTTCGGAATACTTTCACAGCAGTTGGATTTACTTGTAATGCAGTGAGCTCAGATGTTGTGGGTGAGTGGGAGAAAAGGTGGTGAGATAGCGTCTCCTCCTTCACTTTTCCTTCTTCATGCCAGTAAATGTAGCTATAGATGAAAATTCACTGCGAATGGCTGTAGCTCCAAGAATTTCTGCATGTTATCTTCTCTTAAATAAAATAATTCTCCTGGAAAGCTCTGTGTAGCATACACAGACCCAAGGAAATAAATAAAATTTAAAAAATTGCAACCAAAAACCCCCAAGTTGAGATTTTTAACAGAAAAAGGAGATTTGCATATTAATAATTCATGAGTTCTCATTGAACATGCACGAAGAAACGGTGCTATTCAATAGAGAATACTGTCATCTGTCACTGTTTTATTTGACATTTACACTTTTTTTTTTTTTTTGCCTGGTACTGCAAAACTTTCTTGGATGGCATGCTGAGATTATTTAAATAAATAATTAAAACAATCCGATGCAGACTTTTCATCTGTGCATGGGGAAGGCAGTCATGAAGAATGTGTGGGTAAGCTGCAGCACTGTGTTCTCATGTATTAGCCAGAGCTATCGCCTCATAAGCAGCCCTATAGATGGATGGATAGAGAGAGTGCATCCCTGAATAAATAAAGGGAATGATAGGAAAAGAGCAGTGGGACAGATTTGATGCAGATGAGTGTCCACATGCACACTGTGGGTACATGCGTGTGTGTGGAGGTGAGCAAATAATGGCTGTTGTGAAGAAAGCTGCCACAAATAGATTGCCACGGCCGATGCAAAATAAACATTTATAAATGGTGCTGGGGAAGATGCAGTCCTGGACAGCGTGGGAGAAGACAGGGCGTTTAGCACGACGACAATTCAGAGTTAGGTGCACCTAGCAATTTCTTGCTAATATTAGGCTCATGAAAATCTTTCTGCTCTGTAGGTTAGTTATTATTTATAAAAATCACAGAACCAGCTGATACATTCATAAGCTAATTATTGTAGCAGCTGGGTACACATGGTGCAATATGTCTGAGGCTGTGAAGTATCACAGATTTCTTGGGGCCTGCTGTGGTGGGGGTGTGCTGTTGAAGGCTAGATCCCTTAATCTGATCAGCCAAGCAAATACTTTGTGGGGAAACTGGATTAATATCTCTCTAAATACCATGGATGTGCTTCACCTTCAGAACCAGGCTCCTTTAAACGTGCCATTAGCTTATCTCCTTTGGGGAATGGAGAAGTTCTCAGGTGTCCTCAGGACGGCGGGGTCTTTGCCTGGTGCCTCCCTTTGCCAGAAATTAATTTGGTTTGCTCATGTCTGCACACATGGTCACGCTGCAGTCTAATCTCTTCCCTAATAGCTCCAAGGTCAGGACCTCGCATGTTGCCAGGCAAATTGAGCGCTATCCTTCTTAAAGACTAATGGCAGCAAGCGCCTAGTCCATAATGAGGCCTGTAGTGTTGCTCTAAGTGATTGTAATGAGTGCTGATTATAACAGGACAGATAAATCAAAAGGCAGCGGTCGCCATCGGGCCAGCCCGCCCAACCGTGGGGTGAGGAGGTGGCCCCGGGAGCCGTCCTCCCCGAGCCTGCCCTGCCCAGGGCTCCGGCTGCTCCAGGGGCAGGGTTTTGTGTGTCTTTTCTGTTAAATGGTTGGTCCTCACGCCGCAGCATCCCCTGGGAGATGTTAAACATACCTGCTTGAAACATTTGAAAGAGTTCAGTTGGAGACTTCTACTGATCACTGAAAACAGGGAGAAATGGGAGTTTATTTTTTCCACAGATGGTTTATTTTCCATTTCAAAAATTATTTCCTTTGTATGGAGGAACCCCTGAGAAAACGCTGTGGAGCTGGGAGATTGTCTTCCTGTCTTTTCTCTAAAAGACAGAAAGTTTGGGGGGGGAGTTGTTCTGAGCACAAGAAAGGGAAAGAGGAGAACCGAGGGCAAGGGATGAGGCCAAACCACGTTAAAATGCAGACATCACCTGGCTGAGAGATTACCCAAATACCACTCAAAACACTTTGAAAATATAATACAGATTTTTTGTCATCCCTAAGTAAATGATTAGATATCTTGTTTTCATCCTTGCACTCACACACACACACACACACACGGACCCCCAGTCCTCCTACTTTATTGCAAGAAAAGATCAGGTCTGCGCAAATGTGGCCTCTCACTTGTAAAAACAAGGCAGTGTTGTGTTACAGATTAGTTTATAAATCCCTGGTGGCTTCACAGTTCAGTGCCTACAGCTGCTGCAGATGGGCCTGGGTTTTTGTCTCTTCGCTGTGCTGCAGCCGGCAGTTGAAGGAGAAAATGGAATGATCAGGTTATTAACATGTAGGCCGTGAGGAAGAGGCTGCACAATGAGAACAGCTGGTGTTGCTGTCTTGGCTGATGCAGCGGAGATAATCAAATCTTGCCTTTTTGGGGGGGGGGTGAAGGCAGAAGACACAGTGGAGAGTAAGACAAACAACGGCTTATGATATTATACACGGGGTTTAAGAGCGCACGGTAAAAGTTGTCAATGGCTTGCGAGTTGTTATACAAAAAAAAGCGATACCCGAAAACCCCAGTGTGGGCTCGGTGACCAACCTGGCTGAACCAGCCCGCTCTGGGAAAATACAGTTCTGGCCACTTCTGGTGCCGAACATTTTTAACGTTGATCAAGCCATCTTTTAGGTATTGTAAGGTGCCTGTCAAAACGGTGTCAAAATGCTGAGTTGGAGCTCGAAAATGATGGGTTATAAAGCTACTAGGTAAAATATTTTGACAGGAGTTAGTAAGGCGCGTTGACAGCATCCCCAGCGTTATCTGCTCATACTCTGTCATTTGCATTGCATCTCCTCGCGGGAGGAGAGTGGTTGTCCCCAGCCCCACGCAGGGCCGGCGGCTCTCGGGCTGTGTCCCCCACCCCAGCCACCCGTCCCTGGTCCTCCGAGCTCTCAGCCCCTCTGGAGAGGCCCTGCAGGATTGCATATGCTGGCAACTTTTTGAAGGCGTCTCAAACTAACCTTAATACAGCAGGGAGAAAATCTGCTATTATTACGATCTATGGTTGGATTTAGAACTACCTCTGCCTAGTACCTTGACCTCGCTAGTAACTTCTGCAGGACTCTGTTGCTTTCATGCTGAATACTAGAAGGTTCATTTTCTATGAGGCTGCATCATCTAAGTGGCCATTTGTTTGTTTAAAGCTGTCAAATTTTAGTGGGCTTCAGAGCAGGGGAAGTCGCAATGCAGCATAGTGATGGCAGATCAGAGGTCCTTACTTGATAGTATCTTCTTCTAAACATTTTCAGTAGTGGTTGAATTTCTGATCCTGCAGCTGCAACCCTTAGCATGACAGTTGTTAGCAAGTCTCAGGAGTTATGTCTCAGTGTCTCTTGCTTGGATGAAGAAATAAAGGGGCTCTGAAATGGAAGTGGGGATGTACCTTTATTTCAACTCTGCTTTTCTATAGAAAAAAAAATTTATATCTGAGCATTTTACACATGATATGATTATGACTAGGGGCAAGATGCTGTGCTTCCTGGTTCCTGTTAAGCACTGCTGGTTGTGTCTGTTTCTCCAACTTGCAGGAAATAAAAATACATGAAGGATTTGTTGAGACCAAAGGGCAGCAGAGGGTAGGGAGTGTTCCGTGTGAGATGAGACCAGCGAAACTCCCAGCACAGGGCTTTAATGTCTAGCTGACCTTCCCCTCACATCTGGTTCCTTGGTGCTCAGTGAATTAACTTGTGCTGACCCTACCATTGCAGGGCTGGCTGTGTGAGCTGCTTCGCTGGAAGGAAAACCCAAGTCCAGAAAACCGCACCCTCTGGGAGAACCTCTGCACCATTCGCCGCTTCCTGAACCTTCCCCAGCATGAGAGGGACGTGATCTACGAGGAAGAGTCCAGACATCACCACAGTGAGCGTATGCAGCATGTGGTCCAGCTCACTCCTGAGCCCGTGCAGGTCAGAACACTAACTGCCTTCTCAGGGTGCCTGGGGGTGGGAATAGCCATCAGAGGTCGAGAGAAGCAACTGGTTCCAGCTTCCTTCTGCTTTACAGTTTGAGACACACCAATTTTCATTCGTCTGTAGGGCCACAGCTCTCAAGTCCAGAGCTTACTGTGTGCGTTGCAGCTTGCTGTGAGCATGTGCAGGTTTGTGTTGGTGGTTGGAGAGGAGGTATGTGACAATCCATGCCACTGATAACAGCAAGGCCAGTAGCAGTGATGCTGTGGAGCGTCCTTGGTGTCAGTTGTGTTGTGGCTGAAACACAATTTAGCTGTTTAAAGCTGCTGACACGTGGAGGTGTACACATGTGTTCCTCAGCAACAGCAAGAAGGGTGCAGTTATTTAGGAGGCAGAGCAGGGGTGGGGACTTGGTCACTCGCTCCTCCTGACAGAATTCTCCCCATTGTCGTTTGATGGTAGCTTGCACTGCTTTGCTACTCTTGCTGTGAACCTTGGCATTCAGCCTCTATTCTTTGTCACTGCTCTTGTTCTGCTGCTGCTAGCACTGCTGCCAGCTATCTAGTCACCTTTTTCCAGAGATGGGAGGTTTTCCTGTCTTGTAGTCCTGCCCCTTCTGAAACACGCTCATCTCACCAAGATTAATTATTGCCTAGTTCAGTCTCCTTTGTCTCTTCTGCTACCAGCTTCCTCCTTTCTTTCCATTCAGTCTTTGCCTGGAGGAAAACACACATTTCCTGGTGTTTAGATTCTCAGAGTTATAAAGCAGGGGAAGTGCTCTAAGAATTAACATTGCAAGCTTTGTCTTCCATGCTCCAAAAAGTTTGTGGGCTCTCAGAGGCACTAAGCCAACATGTGGGAAGACAACCAGACCTGTGTAGACTTGAACAAACTAACCCAGTTCTGGTGCCCACAGCAAGCAGGAATATCCTCTAAGGGACCGTTTGAAGAAAAAGTTTCCCTGAGCACTTGTGGGTGACCTTGGTGCCTAGCCTACTTTCCAAAGCCTTGTGCGCATCACCTTTCTGCATCGTGCAGGTTGGCTCTTGTGAGTGACACGTTACACTGCGTTGGAATGCGATGCATTTGTATTTGTCAGCAAGTTACAAAGCCATGGATTAATTATTTATTACAGTCAAAATATGAAAAATGAAGAAAAATAAATGGAACCAGCTGGCAACTACATACAGCAAAACTCTGGAGACCCTGGTATGCGGTTGATACAGTAGGCTTGTGTTTTGGGGGTGCTGCATTTTAAAGCTGTTTGCCCATCCAAAAACCCCACTAGGTTTATGAGTGGCACGCTACGAGTGCAAGACACAGGAGGCTTGCTGTCCACCTGCTCCCCACTGTCAACAGATACCCTGCACCAAGCAATTTCTGTGTCGTTTTCAGTCTCTGGGACTTGAATTGTTTCAGGCAGCAAGGTTTGTTTTTTGGCTTTGCTGCAAGGGTCACTATTAGGTAATTAGCCATGAAGAATCAGTGACAGCAGCCAGAGACGTAAAGCTGAGGTCCTCACACTTGCAGTCATTGGAGATTTAGTGACACTTTACATAAGGGTAGGGGTCTTGGGCCCTGCTCCTGGCCGAACTCCAGGCCAAGTAATTACATTCTGCCTATCTGAAATTCCCCCTGTAGCGTCAAGTGGGGAAGAAACTTTCATTTCCTTCTGAAAGCGGTGGCGGGTGCAGAATGTCTGCCACAGTGCCTGGCCGCATTTTAGCAGGGGGTGGAAACATCCAAGAGCTGCAGTCTCTGACCTACTTTGCTTTGCAGGCTTTGCTAGTGAAAAGTGCACTGTAAGTCGAGCCCTTACCTGCAGCCGAGATGTTAAGACGACAGCCCTTTGAAGACGACACAAGCAGCAGCACTGTGAATAGCAGCAGGCGCAGTTCTGTGGCGGCGAAGCAGGCGGGAGGCCTTGCCTCTGCTTGCTCTCTCCAACCACCCCGTCTTTTTCTCTGGTCTGATGGATTTGACATGTGTATGGTAACCTGTGTCTGATGCTTGAGTCTCCTGCTCCTCCAGCCGTGAGACTGGGAGAGCCGGAAAGCACATCGAGCACCACTTTGAGCCTCTCCGGGCTGCCAACACCCCCCTGTCAGAGCGAAGGACTCTGAATAAAATCCTGGCTGTCGTCACAAAAGGCAGGACCAGGAAAAAGATAACGGATAGATAAATTTCAGCTTTTTTCCCCTGTATGGCTTCTTGGAAATGGCAAAGATCTAATTGCAATGGGTTTTGTGTAGTTCACTTGCTGATGCCAGGGTTTGGCACACCTCTGGTGAGGGAATCGCTGGGGTGGTTTCTGCCCTCTGTGGACGGGCTGTGCATGGTGGGACAGTTGTTGTTGTGCTGTAGGAGATCAACTGGACACAGCTTGGCATTTGATGTTTAAAAGATTGTTTCTTTTGTGGCAGGTTCTTGCCCTCTGTTCGGTCTTACTAGCCTGTATCTCACTGTTTAGCTTTAGGTTCTCTCTTCCCTTAGATTTTTTTTCCCATCAGCTATATATTAATGAAATCAAATATTTTTTTAATCAAATATTTTTGAGTTTCTGAAATGAAGAATGTCTATGGTGGAAGCCCAGTGCACAAGAAATTCCTCCCTGCACACTTGATTTATTTGTTATTGTGCTGGGGAGTCATAAAATGTGAGCCCTGTGGAGCTCAGTGACACGGCTGTGTTCTCTGGCAGCACTGGGTGTGACCATATGGACGTGCCAGAGTGCGGATTTTCCTTCATATGCTGGTTGCAGAGCATCCGCGCTACACCTACATGTTGCTGTACGTGCAGGCTGAGCTCGCCACAGCTGCTCGCTTGGTTTTTAAGGAGATTCAGGCATGCACAAGCGGCTCTTTCTCTCTCCCATTCTGCACAACGTGGTGTGATCACAGAGTGCTGCTGTAGGACCTGTGAGGTTGTTGCTAGCTGGGAACCGTAAACACACCACCTCTGACTTATGCAGTGCCTGAGCTACAGGTTCCTGGAGGGTGGGAGGGTATGCTCATTGTATTTTTGCCGTGTTCACCCTGGCTGGACCTTTGGTCTGGCCTGGCTTGGCTCTTGGGTGGATCTGTTGGACAGGGTGCACGCAGAGTAGTCACTCTGCAGCGAGCAGGCCTCATGCTTCCGTGTTTAGCTTCCTGCTCTGCAGAGGTGAGGGACCCTGTCTTACTTTGTCGCTCGCCGAATCCCACTGCTCCCGGGCTGGTTACTGGCATTGGACCTTTCCCACAGCCACTTCCCAACACCAGCCAGGGATTCGGCGTTTGTTACAGACATGCTGGGACGCAGAAAATCTAATTTCTCTCCCTTCTCCCACTGTTTGTCTGCTGTGTCCAAGGTGACCACTCCAGAGAATAACCATCTTGCCTGGCACTTTAATATAGTGCTAATTCATTGTTAATTGCTGGGGCAGAGAAACCTGACTCGGTTGGGAAAACGATGAATCAAGCTGTTGTCTCCAGGGGTCTGGGGTGAATAAGCTGGTTCTCTGGAGTGATGAGCCACTGCTGCAGAGAAGTGTCTACTTCCCTACTCAGAGAGCAGGGAAACCTTGCCTTTCGTTTTCTGCATAAGCTAACAGGTAGATCTGCTGAAGCTGGTAGGTACCCATCGATCTAAGAGCAGTCAAGTGTTGACTTTAAAGGAACAGAAATGGGTTTCACAAGCTTTCCGATACACTGTTACTTTAGTCTTTTTTAAAAAACTATGTCCCTCCACTCTGTTTTTTCTTAGAAGCTTTGATTTAGACAACTCTGGCTATTTATAATAGTTCAGATCATAAATCATGGAGGAACTTTAGTAAATAAAAGAAGGCATAGCAGAAAGCTGTAGGAAAGCTCTTTTGTATTGTGTTTTCACTGCAGACATTGTGGTCTCTCTTTAAATATGCGGCAAATATCATACCACAGAAGTAAATGAAATACCAGTTTTGTCATTTTGCAAGGGATGGAGGGGAACAAATATTTTAGAAATGACAATGAAATATAAAACAGCAGAACATGGAGCCCTCGTAAAAATGGGTCAAGGCAAGTGGTGATGGCAATCCGATGAAACTAATTTCATATTCTCTTTCTAGAAGTAATAAAGAGAGGAATCAACACCAGCGTAGTGCTTCCTAATGAAATATCTGATTCTAAACATCTTAGAGTTCATGGGTCACACAATGCATCGCATGCAGATGGAAAAAACAGACTTAAAATTTCTTTTCTTAAAAAATAGTATTAATTAATAATACTTAGGCAATCATAGATGATGAGTGAAGCAAAACTGTGTTATTTCATAGGGGAACATGGTGTCCCTAATGATCTATATGATGATGTGTGCAGTGTTTGCATGCCTTACAGCAGGGGACTTTGCGTGCTGGAAATCAAGACTGAGTTGTCCGGGCCATTTGGACAAAACCTACTTTCCCAAACCATGCTAGCTCTCGGACTTCAGTGCTTACTGCTTTATCTAGACAAATATTTCTGTGTGGATAGTGTGCCCTTTGATTCGTTCCTAATGGCTGCACCCTGATGGTTTTGCTTTCTGATCATTTCTCTGCACCCAAAAGACAGAGCAGAGATGGATTCCCACTGCTTTTTTATTCTGTCCGGCTCCTTATTCCATGGCTGAATGGGATGTCTGCTTGGACAGTCCAAGCAGTCAAGACTGGTGTGACAACTTGTACTCAGCAAGCCTGGATGGACTTTTAGAGATATTTTTATCGCAGCTTTACTCCTTCCGTCAAAAGGCTCAGACCTTCGGTTTGGGTGGGTTGCAGCTGGAGTATTTGTTTTGCCTTCAGTTCAGAACTGTGGGGGTAAACGCATGTCAGAACAAGATCTGTGGATCTTGTGAGTGGAGAATATCTGTCTTCCTCCATTGCTATGTTGTCTGGAGTTCCTTTCTCCCTCTCTTACCAAAATTAGACAGTAACAGTCAATTTCAGTGTCTCCTTTCAATCCAAACCAGTCAAAAAACCACTGAAACAGAAATCTCAAACTATGTAACTCCTATTTCTGTGCAGTATCAAAGCTGAAGGCGATATATATTGCAAAGGCCACTTTGCATTTCTCTCTGCCGTGTGTGCGTCTGCTTTTGGGTGGGGGTAAGGGACTCTTTAAAGAAAGCAGTACATCCGAGACTCTCAGAAGCCTTGTGCTTTGGATCTGCTTTCTCGTACTGCTCCAGTGCCCATGCCCTGCTGCCAGACACTGCAGAACAAAAGCTGTGGCTGCATGCTCTGGTTTCCATCCTTTCGGTACCCACCATTTTCCTGGTGGGCCACGGCAGCTCAGGAACCTTGTGTGAGGTTTGACAAAGGCAACGGGAGCACGTATCAGACAACACATCCCTTACACTGGACTCCAAGGTGTTCAGTAGAGCTTCTTGTGATTGATAGTTATCACAACTGCAGGGGAAAGTCCCTGAGCTTTGACTGCTATAGCCCGACCTGCCTGCTGCGCCTTCTCAGCTGCTTCTGCTTAGTGTGGATATCTAATGTGGCTGAAGAGCTGCTGCTTTTCATTAACTTCAAGTCTGCAATTCCCCTTGAAATGATAGTGGGGAGTGTACTTGCAATTAAAGCAAAACTGCTTCTGTTCTGAAATTAGTTTAGGTTTAGTGCTATTCCATTTAACCCTAGAAATGGGAGATCATATAAAGTGGATAGTTTGGGGTTGTTTTCTGAGGTAGGCAAGTTTAGTCTTGTCAAACTAGTACGTCCTCTCTGTATTTGTTCAGACTCCTGGAACCGTGAGGCCACCTCAGAGCCACCTGCTCCCGGACAGCTTTCATTTGGTCCAGGATCAACCGAGGACAGGGCAGGAATGAGGTGGGACTCGTAAGTGCGGGAGCCCTGGGAGCACGGCTGCTGTTTTCTTCACCAGCTTCTTGCAATGAGGGTGACTGTGAGGGGACTGACACCGCAGCGGAGGTGAAGGCAGTGCCAGGAGCTGAGGACACGTGCTGTCACGCAGGACATGCTGCCCTGCTTGAGGCAGAGGCTCTTCTGCCCAGACAGCAGCTCTGCTCGGGCTGCCCTGGCTCCCACGGGGGAATGCTCCAGCAGAAACTTCGCTTGAAACCTGCATGTGCAGATGTAGCACCGCGGAGACGTGGCCGTATCAGCAGGGTGGTGGTTGGCCAACGTTGATGCTCTGACAGGTCGTCTTTTTAACAAAGGACATCAGTGTAGCTCTGGACCCTGTCTTCTCACACTTTTGCCTTTCACACACAATTTGACCAGATTTGGCCCTCATTTCTTCCAGCCCTGGCCCTCTTAACCTGCCAGTGTTGCACAGAGGCACAGTACTTTGAGGATGAGCAGACATCTAGAGCAAGATTACTAAGTAAAGCTCTTTAAATTCAAACAACTTTTGAAGCTTGCTGGCTGGCAGCAGTCAAATCTTGAAGGCTGGAAAGCCACTAGATGAGCCTCTGTTCCGTTTACATCTGAAAATTTTTGCTGTTAAAAATATTGCTCTTTTTAATTTCATTGTAATGCTCCCTAAATACTCCCTGTCCTTTACCCTTGTACATGAATGATAATATCAGGCTTTAGAGAAGTAGGCTCCTGGCCACATGCAACATTTTCTTCTCAGGCTCCTTACAGAAATCTGAGGATGAAGTTAGAGCCCGGGATCATTGCATCTGGCCTTCCCATGCGGATACGCAACCATGAAAATTGCATGGGGAGGGAAACAAGATTGTGTTGTGCTACCAGAGCACGTTGCACGGCTTGTCCCCCAAAGAGCTCTGAGCAAGCGAGCCGCTCTGCCTCCCGTGTTGCGCAGCATCCCCAAGGAAGCCGTGCAGCTTCTGGGTGGTGCTGGGAGGTAGGCTGCGACAGAGCAGGACGTGGATACTCCATCTCCTTCCCCCAGGCCAGTCTTTTTGGAAATTTAATTGGTGTAGACTTCTTTTTTTTCTTTTCTTCTTTTTTTTTTTTTTTGGTTGTTGTTGTAAATACCCAGAGACCGTGATTTGTGCAGGAATATGTGTTTTTCAGGGTTATTATGCTGTGCATGTTGTTCTATGTTTGTATGGACTTTTATGGGAACTGCAGATTGAAACGGGAAATGTTTTTGTGTGTATGCACTATTCTCACACATCAAGTATCCAGAAGAACAGTAGCACATATTTTTTTCTCACAGTCATCTATGCTTACAGTGTTTCAAAGAATATTCCAAAATATCTTGGCACAGACAAAGCGAAGCTGTTTGCAAGATCCCTAGCTGTGGAACAACAAAGGCTACATTCTCAACACACATCACACATGACTTTAATAAAAGTCTTAAGCAAAAATCAGATAATGTATTTAGAAAATCGAACTTCACCATTTATGACACTACTCACATTGTGAAATGAAGTACGTATCCCCTTGTGCCTCCTTTCCGACGTCTTTTCCCCCAGTTCTACTCACTTCTTCGTGTTTCAGATTAGAAGGCAAAAATCTTATACTGAAGTACAAATAAATACATTTTTAAACCAGTATTTTGAGACTAACTCACATAGTTGTGCCTAGCTTAAAGGGGACTTGGTGTTCAGAAACCAAGGAATACAACCGTGTTATAAGGTGGCTCTGGTGGAGCACTCGGAAGTTGGAAACATCTAAAATCATTATTAGCATCTTACCATTACATATGGCAAAAAGGATGTGGTAAATCACAGAATGTATCCTGGATATTACAGACCCAGCCATCTCATTAACTTTGTGCCAAAAAACATTCCTCGGTTTCCAGTTTGGACTAAATTTAGTTTTGTGCTATTTGTACCGTCATAGTACAAAATAATGTTGACACCCCTGAATTTTCTAGTTGCTTTTTCTCAGATGTATGGTTTGGCTCTCTACATTATGCTCTTATTAGGCCTCGCCCATTTGATGTGCTGCACTTGAATCCAAGGCACGTAGGCAGGGGGGTTGGGAAGAGCCTCCTTCCTTCCTGCCACAAGTCCCCTCACATGGGTGTTGAGGAAGGCGAGCATGTTCTGCAGAAAGGCTTAGTGCAGACCCATAGTTGTCAGGGGCTTTTATGAGTGGCTGAGCCTCTTGGTTAGGTTGGGAGAACCATGGTCTTCTCAATCTTGCTTGCTAAAAGCACAGCAACCTAGGTTTCTTTTTACTTCTGGGGATTTTGCTAATTTTTCTATTTGAAACATGCAGAGTATTGCAGAAGTCCTTTGTGCTACCTCAGGATACCAAGGAAGAGTTATATCCTGCCCACGAGGAGTAAGAGCTGGCTCCTCTCTTTGTGCTGTGTTGGGAGGAAGCTGTGGTAGCAACTGCAAATCCATCCAATTGTAGCAGAAAGAAAAAGGCACACTAGAATTCCAGGACTCAACAAGCCCCATAAAAAGATCTGTCTGGACAGCACTTCAGTAGTTAAGTGCTAAGTTATTATTTTTATTTATTATTTATTTCCTCTTCTATTTTTCCTCTTACTGAACAAGCAGGAAATATCTTTGTTCTTTCATTTTAGAAATGAAATAAATGTATTCCCTGCAGCATTTGAAATTTTAATAATCCATAATAAATAAAATCCTATCTAATAACATAACTGCTTTCAATTGGCAACATGATCTCCTAGATGCATTGCAATGGCAGAAACATAAATAGTTGCAGCCTCTGAAAGCCTACTTCCTATTTGCTAAATATACTTGGCTTGCTTTAAATTCCTTTGTGTGCAGTCATTAATACAATCCTCTTTGACAGCATTTAATTAAAGTGCTTTTCTCTATTAAATTCATTAAAACTTTTTTTTTATATACAACTGTTTCCCAGACACTGAATGTTAAGGACCTGTAGGCCTCTCTTTAAATAACTTCTCTCTCCTTGTTGTAAATTGTTAATTAAATTTAACTTAGACTGTTTAAAGATGGCTTAGAAAAGAAAGCCAGATTTCAGGATATGGTCTCAATCATGTGTGATTTTTTTTTTTAACACAATTTTTTCCATGTAGTTATAGACTGCGTGTTATATTGTTTATGAATGTTGCTGTACTTTCAGCTGGAACCAAGCAAAGAAACACCCTAAAAGCTCATTTCCATCTCACTTCAAAAATTTCTGTCCTTTTAGTGCAGTTTCTTAGCCTAACAGTATTTGTGTGGGGGAGTAAGGAGGGAGGAGCTGTTTAGTATTAATAGATTATTGACAGTTTAATGTCCTGGCACCTAGGCAGCCCATGAGGTATAATAAACAGGAAGCTGTCTGATGTGAGCGCAGTCAATAGCGTATTCAATCAGAACCTTTCAGTTAATTGCTGGTTGACCTCAGAGATTTCCTTTAAGTGAAACTGTCCTTCGCTCAGATCTCATCTGGGTTCCAGGGTTTAATTTGAGAATGCTCTTTCCATATGGTAGCTTGTGCCTACATTCCTGGTCGGATCTTTCTTTACTCCCATGCAGAGCAGTGCGAGAGTCCGCGTCTGCCCGGAGCTGTGCGCAGCAGGTGACCATCCCTGCCCCTGTGCCAGCCCTCCGAGGGCAGGGGCATGTCCCAGAGCTGTGGCCGGCTCCGGATCCACTGGTGCAGCAGGCAGGGTTCTAAACTAGCATCGGGGGCATTTTCAGAACAGCTGAGCCATCCCCCAGAGCCGTTTGGATAGAGTGGGGCACGGCTTTGGGCAGGCACCACCGCTCGTCCCACCCAAGGGCAAAGATGCCGCTGCTCGTCTGCACAAGTGCAAAGGCGGGCTCATTTGTGTGTAGTTTCCCTAATTTCTGTACTTAGCCGTTCTGATTTTTTCGGACTGCATGTCTTGATGAGATGTAGATAAGCTACAAAGTCAGGGAACCGCACGGGCAGTCCCTGACCCTGGCTAACTGGAAGCCATCTGCTTATGTGGAGAGGGAACCTCCACGGAAATCTCTCCTAGCAAGCCTGCCATGTAAGGGCTTTTCTTCCTTTCCGTCCAATGGCTGATTTCGAGCCACGTGTGTTTCCTGAAGTGGGATCGGGGAGGGTCAGCTGTGGCAGCCCTCGTTTGCAGCAAACGGGGCTGGATTTCCTGGTGGCACCGGGTGCTGCCCTGTGAGGGAAATGGCGCCGTACCAGAGCAAGGGTAACATACATCTCGTCCAGTCAGGAGATGTTGTTTTGTCTCTAGATCTTGCAGCGATTGTGTCTTTTAGCCACTTAGCATGCATTCAGCCTGTGGTTTGCTGAAAGGAGTGTTATTACTTTGAATCTCTATTTTTCCCTGGTTTTGATTCATTTCCCTGGTTGTCTGTGTCATTCTGTGTCAAACAAACAGCTTATGCCTTTTTAATGGCCTGTTTAGCACTGGAGAATCTTTGGTGACTTGGAGTAATGTTATTCCTAGTGTTCCCTTGTTTAAATGAGATCAGGACTAAGAGTGCTGCCTTGCTGTGTTTGGTATCCATCAAAGTCCACTCCAGAGCCCTGGTTGAAGCAGGTTGTGCATTTTTGGGGTTCACCCATGTTGGAAGGGTGAGGGGGAAATAGTTTTGAGATGATGCCTCCTTTTCGGGGAGATTCAAGGCTAAGTGAGGCTTGGAGTTGTTCTTTCTGGAGAGAATGGAACAAAAGCATGGTCGGGCGGAACGGAACCGAGGAGGAAATCCCCAGGTACGTGAGTGCCCCTGGGGCCATCAGCTGCAGCACACTTGCTTTGCTCACAGGTGTCTCTGGCCACAACATATTCAAAGGTACTTCCTGGTTTTATCAGACATACTGACCAAGCTGCTCATGAGTATTACATAGACCAAAGGACTCCCACACGCAATAAAAATCATAAGCTTTATTGGATTTTGAGATAGGGAAGACTCACATCCAGCTCCTTTTATAAACTACATTACATTTCATCCTCTCAGAGCTCCCGTCAGTACAACCTTTTGTAAATAGGATGGTGAAGGAGGTAGGTGGGTAGATAGATGGCTGGGAGCTTCTGTTCCTTGGGTGGTACCACTATAGGAGTGCTTGACCTAAGTTTAAGGGGTTGCTGATACTTCTGAAACATTGAAAGAAAAGAGTATGTTGGTGCTTTAAAAATTATTATTTTCAGTTAAAATTAAAAAATAAAAAGGTTTGTGGCAGTTTAGAGCAAGATAATGCTTTAAAGGAAAATAGGAAGAAACTGAAGAGCAAAAGCTGTTCTGAGTAAAAGCAACCAGAATATGGCATTTCATGAAAAATGGCTGAAGATGTTCTTGAGGCTCCCTACCTCGCCCCCCACCACCGCAGGCAGCTCAGCAAAACAGCCTTTATTTAGGCAGCACTTTGATGTCACTCAGTTGACATTTTTGACTTTCCATAAAGCCTCTTTCTGCTGGCGTCTGGAATCCCTAAGATAGGTAGAGGTCAGAGTAGTGAGGCTCAGGGAGCGGTAACACCAGCGTCACTTCTGCAGCCTTCTGGACGTGCCCACCTTTTCCAGAGTGCAGTCGTGAAGACAAAGGGTTTCAGATCAAATTCTCCGAGGCCTCCTGTCCTCAGTGCCCTGATCTGTGCGGGAGACTGTACTTTGGTCATTTGACTTTTATTTACCCAGTTTCAAGCTAAGGGTATAATAAAGCACATGATGCCAGTTGCGTGCGTGGTAATGCTGGATGTTTTGCTTTTACCATGGTAGCTGATTATAATGCACTTTTTAAGACTTGCTTTCTAAAAAAAGGAATATTTATACTTTTATGTGTTTGATTCACACAGTATAGTTTGCTCAAGTCCTGTTATTAAGTGCATTGGTGGTTACGTCTAGAAAGCAAAAAACATGCTGAGTAGTGTTTTATCAGCACAAATCTACTATTTTCACTAACCATAACAGTCAGGTTCTCCTGACTTCTAACTGCCCCCATTGTAAAAATCAGCAGCACAGGCGGGTATTCCTGGAACCCCAAGTAGCCATCTGTAAGGACCTAAAACAGTTTGATGGGACAAATAATTGCCCCCACGCCCCCCACCAGAATCCAGTGTCTGATCCATCCTTCCCGAAATAATGCAGTGCATACTCCTGATGTGAGTAACTGGAAAACAACATGATTATAGTGGTGCCATGCATGCCACCATAGTTAGGGGTTTAGAGCTTGACCTTAAGCATGGCTCTAGGTTGGGGCTTGTCAGGGAACGTCTTGGTCGCGCTGCCCACGAATACTCTTCTGATTTTCAAAAGAAAAGGAGAACATGTGTAGTGTTAATTAAACAAGAAAACTTAGAGGATACCAGAAGTATTTTGTCTGCAGAAAAGCAAACCAAAAAGCCTTTTGTTGCTGCCTTAGCTCCTGTGGCATTTTGCCAGCTCCTCATTAGGATCAGCAGGGTTGGGATGGGGAAACTCAGAAGCAACCCAGAATCTTTGACAGACCCTCCCTCCAGCCACAGCCAAGCTCAGGCTCTGTTTGGAAACTTCCAAGCAGGGCTCTGCATGCCACAGAACCCCGGAGAGCCTCGCTAGGGCTGCAAGAGAAGCCCAGAGGAGGCAAGTCAGAGCGCCACAAAGCTCATGATCTTGTTTTGAAGAAGGCAAGTGTTAACTGGAAGGTTTTGGGGCCCTCGATGTGCACACTGATGTTGAAAGTCCCACTTGAGTGGGACTGCAGTTAGCATCACCATGCAGAAGGGCAGCACGAGCCTTTATGGGGCTGTTGCTTTTTCCCTCACGGGGAGAGGCTGCCTTTCTGGCGCAGGTTACAGCAAGAGAGGCCTCCATGGCTTCTTCACGGCCGGCAGAGTCCTGCCTGCCCGCCTGGGCATGCAGCAAGCCAGCCCCCATGCCAGCTGTGCTGGCGGTACCCCATCCCCAGACAATGGAGCCATCCATCACCGATGCCTTCAGGAGGGAGTCTGCAGCACGTTGTGCAACGCTTCCTGGCTGCCCCAGCCTCTCTCTCGCTCGCGCCCTGCTCTGTGCCAGCAGAAGCCGGAATGAATCCGGCCCAGTGCATATTTCTGCAGTAGGTACGGCCGGCTCTACCTGCGGCTGGAGAGCGGCTGGTGAGAATCCTCCCGGGCTGCAGCTCGCTGTTCAGGAGAGGGATATCCACTGCTGGCCACAGCTATTCTGCAGTAAAT
Organism: Coracias cyanogaster; assembly: GCA_033124195.1. Taxonomy (NCBI): domain Eukaryota; kingdom Metazoa; phylum Chordata; class Aves; order Coraciiformes; family Coraciidae; genus Coracias; species Coracias cyanogaster. The sequence continues at coordinate 125,995 of JAVSBS010002326.1, forward strand.
GTAAGAATCTGGCTTAGACCAGCCAAAGATGGGAAATTCAGAGCTGGTCCACTGACGTTCATCAGCATGAGCTCATTTATGCTACCCCATAAAATCAGCCAGTTCTCAGGCACTTGCACAGCAATGAAAGTTGTGCCCGTGCCTTTGTGGGAAGGGTTGAGTTAGCATTTGAGGGAGAGCAGTTACCCCAGGAAACACCGGGACACTGGTCTGCATTGTCAGAGTTTGGTGATTTATTTTTTTAACATTACACAGACAAAATAGTGGCTATTGTGTAGGCACGTGCTGTCTATTAACAGAGATCAGGAAAGGGAAATAAACCACGCATTACTGAAGAATAAGATCATGATTGTGGTCGAGTGATGGCAGAAACTTTTTTTCTCTTTGTCAAGCTGATTTGTAAACATTCTTCCAACAACTGTGCAGACAGCAGTGCCCCGGCTTCTTGAAAGGAGAGCAGAGACAGGGAGAGATTCCTCTGCCCAGATGTTTCACAGTAACCTTAGACCTGTCCAAAAGTTATCTGGTCATCTTCGGTTGTCGCTACGAGCTACGCGGCACGTGTAGCCTCTCAGCAGCTCAGTGTAATCGGGCTGTAATTTATATTTTATCTCCAAGTGATGATAGCTCTTAAAAATGTTTTGTGGTGTATTTGTTCTTTGATGCACGCTAAGCTCCTGTTAGCATTAACGGGAGCAGTGTGTGCCGGGGAAGGGGGGGCAGACACCTTCCCCCTCCCTTCAAGTCAAGATTAATTGTGTTTTGATAACGCCTGTGCTTATCCCTTTGCACGGAATGGCAAAGGCAATGCACAACTGAAAGTTATCTGGGGTTGCTTTTTTTTTTTCTTCCTGTTGTCTTTTTTGTCACCTTTTGGACCTTTTTTTTGGCAGTTTGGTGCTGGAGAAGAATTGTGGGATGGCACCGGTGTTTTGGAGACTGTTTGGTGTCTTGCCGTGTTTTCAGATCTCCGCCTATTTCCCGCCCTTAAGCAAGGCAGCCGCCGCAAAGCAAAGGGAAGCATGTGGCGAGTGTGCTCCAAAGATGTTGAATCACATCAGCCAGCTCACATTCCAGCCTGGAAAGCAAACTTGACTTTGACTTTGGGTTCCCTGTGGAACTTGTTTCTCTCCTCACCATTGTCACTGGCTCTCCTTTTGTGTGGCTCAGAAAGTGACTCGTACCTCAGAGCTGAGAGGTTTAGAAGCTGGGGTTTGTCAGATCCAATATTCTGACTCCAGGGGTGGTCAGGAGCAGATGAGGGGTGATAGAAAAGGCCTGGACATTTGGGGTTATTTTTTTTAAAATTTTTTTACTGTGTGACGGCTTTGTCTTTGCAGCTGCGCAGGACCCAGGTCTGCTGGGTCACGAGCTGTTGTAGCTGCCAGCTCTGGTTGGCTGATTTGGTCTGGCTTGCATGAGACGGGGCTCATCATATCACAAACATTTATTATAATTATCTCTAATAACGGTGTTTACTCTTGTGAAGCAATTACTAAGCTCCATTGGAAAATGCACAGGCTGTGTGGCTAGCGTTTGAGCTACAAAATTAAAAGAAGCTCAGGCTGAAGTTGGATGAAAGTGAACATATTTATCCATGTCAGACTTCCTACCATTTTGCACGCTTATATTGATTTCTTTTGACACAGTCTTCTTTTATTGAGTACCATATATTCTTTTAAATCCCTTACCGATAACAGTACCTGCTAAGGGCAATTGTAAAGAGAAACTACAGTATATTAAACCTGCCTGGAGTCAAAATGTAATCTAACACCTGTAGTCTGCAATTTGTCATCACTTCATAGATACTTTTTCTTTTTTAATAACAGTTTTGGATTTTCCTGAGTTTTGACCCTAGGATACTGTATAATCCAAGAAAAGCAAGGAAACTAAACCACAGTCTTTAACACAGCTTTATGGTGTCAAGGTGTGAAATCACCACTGTGAGACTGAGCCCAAAGAAAATACTTTGTTTGGAGCTGAGACTAAAGCTGCAGCGTTTACCCAAATGAATGTAATTTTGCAAGGAAGGAAAAAAAAGAGTAGCCTAACAACCACGTTTTTAAGAGGAAAGAAATGAACACAGGTGCAAATTGTAACTTCTGCCACAATTTCTTGTACAGACATTCCGAGGAAACCGGTAAAGTGTCTTGGCACGGTGATTGTGTCTAATTAACGCTGTTACCCCGGCGAGCCCTGGGCTGGGAGGCTGTCAGGGTGCAAGCCTGTTACTGGCAGCTGCTTGCTGCCTTCTTTTCCTGCACCTTTCAGTGTACAAAGAAAGAGAGACCGGGGGTAGGGAGTGTAAGGCTGTTTGTTTGAATAGATAATATCCCACAGATTATTCCTGTAAGATCTGATGAGAGGGACAGTGCCTCCTTCTAGGTCTAAGGTGTCTTTGCAAGGTGATGGAGGTTGTCTCCACGTGATAGCTAGGCACTGCCCAGGAGTTCTCGGCTTTCAGAGCTGAACTGCTGCAAATTCCAGCCACAGGGCTCAGTGAAATGCAGCTGAACACCCTGTTTAGGCTTGTTCTCCACCCTCCCTTTAACTTTGGCAAGTCATTGGGAAGGAGCTTTTCCCATGGGTGAATCTGGTTTTGCGTGGAGTTAAACTGGTGGTGGGTCCTGCTGGCTAGCCCGCAGTGCTCAGGAGGGATGTCAGAGGTGGCCAGCGTCGGATGTACCATAAGCAGGCACTAATCCTGCCTGCCAAGGGAAGAGCAGAACCACGCTACAAAACAAAAGACCTTAGGGTTTTCATGCAGCAACGCAGTTCCAGTTTCTAACTGGCTGCAGCCGTTCAGGCAATGGAAGGTGGCATTTCATGGGGCGAGTGTTGTCAGACACTACGTTGCTTGCCTGTGTGTGCCCTGCTTGAGCATCCTGCCTGGCTCTCCTTAGCAACTCACCATTTTCACGTGTCTAGTTCTAGCTAGAAAGTGGGTGGAAATGGAAACAAACATCAGTGGGACAGTGAATCCAGCCAAAATTAAAGTAGTGCAGACACAGACTGCAGTTATGTGACGTTCATTGTTCAGTTTGGGTTCGCTCACCTAGCTTTTCTCTGGGAACGCGGCTATGGAAGCCAGGTTTCTCCTGCAGGAGTGTCCCAGGGTGTGGGGAGCGGGTACATGTCACACAGTGCAGTCATCCCTTCCCCCCCAATAATTCTTGGCTTTGGATTTTAGAAAGACCACAAACCCTTAGCTTATTACAAGTAATCCTGATCACTCCCGTAATGATACACTACATTATATACTCTCCTAAACTTAATCATTCAATATCTCACTTCCTTCCCTGTAGGCATGTACTATTATATTTTACACATGGCTTCCAGCTGGTTTTCATTGTAGCCTTCAAATCGTATTTCAGTACAGTGCCATTTAAGACCAGTCACTTTACCTTTTGAAGTCACTTTCCATCATAGTTGTTTTCTTGCAAGTTTCCTACCAGGGAACCTACTTGCTTCATTTGCTTGAAAAAATGAGTTTGTCCATAAGGTTAAACTCTACCTGAATGAACCTTCAAAGAGCAGCATCTTCCAAAGCTGCTCTGTTCTGAAACGCTGAGAAGGCAGCCATGCCTGTAGAGTTGAAAAATGAAATCCCTTGAAGGGGTGGAAAAAAATAAGTCCTGTGGGCATGGAAGGAAATCTCTATCTTCACATTTGATTTGAAAGTAGATGGGGAGTCAGTGAGGAGGGAGGGAAGGGAAGGGAAGTTGGCTCCAGATGGTGGTGGCTGAGGAGGAGGAGAAGGAGGCTGCCCCACCTGTGGCCAGGGAGTGGTGTGGAAGGGCAGGGAGGGAGGAGAAGGGAGTGGGAAGGGGGCATGGTGCCCCTGTGCCGGGATGCACACCCTTCAGAGCCCAGCGCCAGCTTTCTTGGGAAGAGGAAAGCTGAGTGTGGCCATGGTCTTTATCCTTTCTTTCTGAAGCCCACCACACGCGTGGTGTTCCGTGGCAGGCCAGACCATCATCGGAGGGGTTTATTTGCTCCGGAAGGTGTGCTGCAGCCTCTGCTTTAGTCACGGAAGGTCGGTGGGCCTTCTGGGAGCAAAGCAGCACTGACCGAAAATCTGGAGTGTCGTGGCAGGGTGTGCACAGCAGCGCGTGAAGCCAGTGGAAACGTTACCTGCAGATTTTAGAGGGTAACAGTGACCCAAAATCTGAAAATCTGGAACTGCCAGCAGTGGTTCGTTTCCTCCCTGGCTCTGCGGCTGGCAACGCTGGACAGCAAGTAAACAGATTGCCCGCATCGACCAGCGTGTTTACAAATGCAGTTCAAAGCAAGTATTTGACAAAAGGGTAATTTAGATTTTGTGTTGTACCACACGCCTCAGCAGTTGATCAGTTTCCCACAGAAAGCACGCTCTTTTGTATTAACTGGCCCATATTATGGGGAGGAAATACAAAACCAATCATGGCCTAAATCTACCCATCTCTCTGTATATGGGTAACGTCTTGCTGAAAAATGTTGTGTCACCAAAATCGTTTGTTAATGCCACTGGAAATCCAGAGCAAGCCCCCTGAAGTTAGTGAAATAATGAGATTTATCCATTAGAAGAGTAGCTGTAGGTTTTTGTGTTACTTAGGAAGACAGTAAGTGAAATAAAATACAACCTTTTTCTAATATTTTACACTGATAACCCCTGGGTTGCATGTTTTCTGTGCTGGAGAGGATGGAGGGGTCACTCTGGAAAAGGAAGGGTTAAGTACATATTCTTTCCCTCCTGCTCTCAGCCCTCTCCTTGGTTGATTGCTTTATAGATGCTGTAGGCATCTCTTCATCTCCTTCAAATTAAACATTTTACTGCTGCTGATCCTGTATTGTGGATTTTTTTCGTCATTATATTTGATTGGAAGTCTTGTAACATTTTCTAGGCTGGATCACTTTTCATGCTATTTGTCAGCTGAAAAGGGAAAAAAGCACACTTCCAACCCCAACAAGAACGGACACAGTAATTCACACTCGTTCCGGGCGTGTTTCAATGTCTGTTGGCTGCTGCTTGAATTCAGCTTCTCATGAGCAGTGCTACTTGAGGCTTGTCCTCTGACGCTGTCTGTAAATTCCCTGGCAATTTATTTGTGATGTTAACTCCCTTTGTTTTGTTTGGGTTTTGGCTGCTCTGGGCCTTACAGTGCCAGGGGACAGGACCAGAGGGCACAACAGGGGAGAGAATGTAGGTGGGAGCTTTCCACAGCGTGTCCTCCAGGTTTGGCTCCTCAGCCACACGTGTGGAGGGCGGTGGCTGGGGACTCTGACGGGCTTTTCCAAAACTGTGGCTGGAGGTCATTGATGATACAAATTACTGTGACAGCGACGTTTGATGAAGGAAATGAATAGAGGGCTCTTCGGCAGAGAGCCTTTTTATTTATTTGTGTAACAGGCTGATGCTCCACAGTGGACTTCCCTCCTGCAGCAATGACTTGCCTAGTGCAGCGTCTTACCGGGGGTTCAGTGTGTGTGTACGACTGCACATTTCTGTTACTTACCCTTGGTTTTGTCCCTTTAGAGAGCTTTAATGCAGGGTTGATTTTCTGGGTGTTAGAGCTTGCAGCAGAGATATTTTCTTCTTGGGTGAAGAGCCAGAATTCCCTCTTTATTTGTGGAAGGAAATATTTATCCATATTGATTTTGTTAGCTCTGTAGCGTTGAGTTCTAATAATTATTTCCCTGCATCTGAAGAAACCTCTGGGCAAATACAGCCCTCGGTCCCAATGGGGGATTTTTGCCAGTAATCTCTCCTGTATGGATTTGGTTTTAAAGAAAGCACACGGAGCCCCTCTGCATTTCTAGCAATTCAGAGCAGGTACGTTTTCCCCTTTCTTAGTCATTTTAAGCAAAGCAGCTGTGATGGGTTTTAATGCCAAATCATTATTCATGATAAAGTAGCACCTGAGAATCCCAGGTGCGACTAGACCTTTGTGGTTCTTGGCATCTTGTGGAAGCAGTGAGAGGCTCTAACCTAACAAGGAGAAACTGGGGTGGGGAGAAGAGAAGCAAAGCGGGAGAATGACTTGTCCGAGATGGGACGGCTGGCCAGTCATCATCACCATGAGACTGTAACACCTTTTCACTCAATTTTCATTTTGGCTGTTTTATATTTGTTTTTATTACTTTGTATTTCTTACTTATTTTGGGCTTTTATATTTTATTTTATATCATCTACCTTTTTTTATCACTTTGTCCTTTCGGTCTGTAGTTACTGGAGCATCTGACTTACAGGTGAGAAAGGCGGCGAGAAGTGACCATTAATGAATGCTTTTCTTCACCAAAGCCCCTGTGCACAGGCCGGTACAAGTGCCCTGACTTCATGCACCAAGAGGGTCAGCATGTACATGAAGTCTGTGTCTGTTTGATCTTGTAGGTGCTGCACAGACAGCAGTCCCAGCCTGCGAAGGAGAATTCCCCACCTAGAGAAGAGGCTCCTCCTCCACCTGCTGAGGACAGTTGTGCCAAAAAGCCAAGATCCCGTACCAAGATCTCCCTGGAAGCTCTAGGTATTCTTCAAAGCTTTATCCACGATGTGGGTCTCTACCCTGACCAGGAAGCCATCCACACCCTCTCTGCTCAGCTGGATCTTCCCAAACACACCATCATCAAATTCTTCCAGAACCAACGCTACCACGTAAAGCACCACGGGAAGCTAAAAGAGCATTTGGGAACGGTGGTTGATGTGGCAGAGTACAAGGATGAGGAGCTGCTGACAGAGTCAGAGGAGAACGACAGTGAGGAGGGCTCCGAGGAAATGTACAAAGTGGAGCCCGAGGAGGAGAACCCCGACAAAAGCAAGGCAGCTCCAGCGGATGTCGACCAGAGATAATGTGAGATAGCAGCACAGAAAGCAATACATTGATCCAAGGATTTTCTGGTTTCATTTTTAATGTTCTTCTCTTTTTACTTCTTGTTTGTTTGTTTCCGCTGCGCATGGTCCATGTGCAAACCGAATGAGTTCAGAGTTGCCCGATCAGACACCGCCTTGACACAGACACTCGAGTGTTACACTTCCTACATTTGACTGAAGTAATCATTGTAATCACATAGGATTATGCCTTCATTAATCTTGCACTTATGAAAGGGACATCTAGCAAGTAAATGGGAAGAAAAAGTCCTATGAAATCCATGAAGGAAAATTTACAACTTTGTCTGTATATATATATATTTACATAAAATATATATATATTAAAATTGCATGGGACGGAACTTTACAACCTGGAAGTATAGACTGTGAAATGAGTTCTTTAAAGATGAGACTTGTTTATGTATTAAAACCACTTCACAATGAGTTGCTTTGGCTTTTTGATAAACTGCCACCTGCTCTCAGGGTGTGGTGACTATTTTTGAATTCCTATTTATTTTCTATGTTTATCCCTGATTTTTTTTTTTTTCATTATTATGTGGCTTCCTATCTGGCAATTTGATGGGTAATTTTTGAGGTATGTATTTAAAGATGTAAATCAACACTGCCAAAAAAAGAAAAGGGGGGGGGGGGGGGAAATGAGAGAAAATGGAAAAACAAATCAGGGCACCTTAAAAAGAAAACTAGTAGTTAAAGTACTTTAAACACAATGCACACATGACAGGAATACAGCATGTTCCACTCTCCAGACAGTCCTTTCCGTAGTGAACAGATGATTTTTCATGGGATTCAGCAGGACTAAAGCTGAAGTTCAGTGCGTAGAAGACTTGTCCGTTAACGAGTTCTTTACAGACAGCGAAGAAAGATAACATGTTGAGATTTGATGTATGGAATTCATACTATGAACCACATTTTACCGTGGGTTTTATTTACCTGTTCTCCGTTTCAGATCTTAAAATTTATAAGCTTCGTTCTTGTCGCTTTTTGTTCGTGCTGAGGCGAAACACACACACACCCACGCAGAGGCACGCGCGGAAAGCTGCGCTGGGACACAAACGGGCCCGGCCTCAACACCCCAGTCCAGGTACGCTGCTGACAGCCGAGGTGCCCCTCGCGCCCGCCCGCCCACCTCCTCCTCGAAGGGTTCCGCAGCAACCTAGCTAGCAGCTCCGTTACGTGCAGCAGAGCTAGCACTGACTGACTCTTCCACGGCGTCAGCACTAGAGCCGCGGCCTGCTGTAGCGTCCGCCCGTTCTGAGGCTTCGTGTCGAAAGGGACACCACGTAGCATTTACTGTCCACTTCCGTGCGGTGAGTCCCAAGACGAGACCTCACCGTTGCTACTCTTGCAGCTGGATTGGTTTCAGACGCCTGTTCCAACCGCAGTCACCGCCGCACCAACAAGGCTTCTGGGTTTTTTTTCTTCCTTCTTTCACATGGGCTTTTCGTGTAACCTCGACAGAGACCTCACGCAATATCACTTTGGAAGTTACTTTCTGTTTACTACACCAGGCGATGTAATATAACTGTTAATACTATTTATATATTTGAAAGGTATAAAAGGTAGGAGTTGAAAAAACGGAAAACAAACCTCTACGTGTAGATACTTACTCAGAACAGACAATATACAGGGAGAAGACGTTGCAATACAAGCTAATTCTAGCTGCTCAGTAACCTCTGGAGTTTTTAAGGGATTTTTTTTCAGAACTAACGTTTGAAGCATAGGAGTATCTCTGCATAAATTTCATATACCTTTGCAAAATGATCGTGAGTTGCTTACTTAATGCCCCTTTCGCTCTCCATCTTTTATTTCTGTAGTACGCTGCAGCTTTAATCAGAATCTCAATGGTTGCTGCTTTATGTTTCTCTTGGAGCTACTCTTTCAAAACTGTCTTCTTATCCTGTAGCTGAAATCACTCCATACGTTTGAACGGAAACGGAATTTTGCCAAGCTGCGTAAGGTTGTTTGTCTGATGATGGCATCGACATTTGGTATCTTTTACACTTCAACCAAAAATTTTATTAGGTATTTTTTCAATGCTGAGTCTTGCCTTTTTATTTTTAATTTCACTGCCAATTTTGCAGTGGTTCTAAGTGAATCTGTGGGCATTTTAGCCTGTGGTCTTGCCAGAACTTTGCGATTTACAATGCATATATGTCTATTTATTCAATATCCATCATATAATATCTATTTGGAGAAAGAAACTTTTCTTGTAGTGCCTCTTAACAAAGCACAATTTTCCGCCTTTTTTTGTGAAATAAAAAATAAAAAAAACAAATTGTGTTTTATTGCGGTATCAACAATGTGAATAAGGATTAACATATTGTAAATGTTCTTTTTTTCCATGTAAATCAACTTTATCTTTGTTATCACTAAGTGATAATTAATTTTTAACTTATGTGCATTGTTAGGCTGTTAGAATTTTTTGGTTGTTGAAATAAAATGCATTCAATAAATATGACTTAAATTTGTCGAGTAATTTACTGGGCTTTTTTTCTCTTCTGCAAGAGAGGTCTGCAAAATGGAGGGGGCCATATTGAAAAAAGAGTTGATTGGTGTCACTGGGGTTTCAGAACCTGCACAAACCCCCCCGGGTCGGCACAGCTGGCAACTCTCATTCACCCGCTTTTGCTCCTGGCTTCTTCGTCCACGTCTGTGCACACGCAGAGTCTCCAGCGGGATCGGGAGGCGGGCGTGGGTGCCATCAGCCCCTTGGAGAACATGCTCAAAACACACACGTAAAGATCCACTTCCAGGCTGCTGGTATGTTGGGTTTTTTTTCTGTTTATAATTAAAAAGCCGCAAATGACTGCGTGTCAGGAAACTTTTGGAGCACACATGTCCGTGGTTAATGGACATAATAAAAGGCTTTATTATATTTATAGCAGGGCATCCTACTGAGTGTCTAGAGAAATACCGGAAGGATTGATGCATCTGAGAAATGTGTGAAATGATTTCGGGGAGAATACAGATAAACGGAAAAAATGGCTCAAAATTCTTAAGCTAACAAAGTGGTGGGTGCCTGGACTCAGTCCTAGCAGGCAGATCATGTACTTCACGTCAGACTTGTCTAGGAATTGAGGTAGAACCAGTTTTTAAAGCTTTTTATTTTCCCTTTTTGGTAGTTCCGGTGCAACAGTTCTCCTTTTCATGGCTTTTTCACATCCTAGATAAAATATCTGTATGTTCCCTTAAGGAAAAAAAAAAGGCAGGGGGGGGAATAACCACATTTTTGGGTATCCAGCCACCTGCTTGTCACTTGAGTTTGCTGTTGCTATCAGGCAAGGGCTGTAACTGGAGCAGCTGGAGCCTGGCGTTGGGGAGCTCTGGACTTTGGGGACATTCCTGATGCAGAAGGCGGGCAGGCCAGGCTGGGGTTCTGCTGGTCTTCACGGGTATGGGAGGTGGCAGAGGGCACAAACTGGCCGTGGAAACTGCGCTCGCACCCCGGGGCGGGTCCTGGGAAGGTGCTGATGGTGTTGGGTTGGGTGTTCTCGGCCTGCCAGTGCAACGAGAAACAAAAGGAGATGCAGCTCTCGCTTCGCTGATGATAGAGACTTTATACATGTGCACTGTGTGCGTACCTAAAGAATATTTAGAGAAAGACACGCTCATACACGCACACATTTTAACTGGGGGGGGGAATCCTGTAAACATATAGGTTCTTCTTCCAAACCGTAAAAAAAAGAAAAATAAAATCATTTAATAGCTGCTATGGCAGAAATATTTCTATTAATGCTTCTACTTCTCTATACTTTACATGCTGCTGCTCCTATTTGTTGTTCATGGTTTAGTCATCCAGACATGTATGTTTCCAACTTCAAACCTGTGTGAGTGAAAAATAAACATTTTAAGATTAATTTAAGATGGTTTTAAGATTACGAACATACTGTCTGTTGCCGGAAGTTCATTGTTGCTTAGCTGAAAGTATCTGCTCAATCGCTTCCCACGTACTTAGTAGCCAATTATTTGCTCTAGACTAAATGGATTAGAATCCTTCATTGATGAGATTTTGTTTCTGTCCTGAGCCTGTTAAACATGGAGGGATAAAAGCTAGATACATTTGACAGTGAGCAAATGGCATCTTAAAATCATAAACGAGTCATTACAAAAAATCTCCACTTAAAATATGAAGCGCAGTGATTAATTAAAGATGTGATTTTTAACTTATTTATAGCCATTAAAAAAACATACCAGTTTTAACACAAAATAACACGAGCCAAATCATCCAGGGGAGAGGTGCTGGCAGGCTGAGATGTGGGGAGCAGGCAGTGTGAGGAGGCCAACTGGGAACTGCAAGTGCAGGCCACCCTTGAAACCTTTGGAAAGCTTCATGGGAGCAAGGATAGAAGGAGGTGGCTCCGGTGTCCCTGCCAAGATCCCCATCTTTTTCCTCACAGACAGTTCAGGAGTGTGAAGGCCCCATCTCGCTGCGATGGCAGGAGACCTGTGTGCTCGCTCCTTGGCCGTGGTGCAGATGGTGGGGAGCTTGCCAAGCGCAGAGCATGCTGCGGGTGAGTCAGCCCTACCTTGGGCAGAGATGGTACGAGTGAGGGAGAGACAGCAGCGGCTCAAGCGCGGATTGCTGCACACTTCCCCCTCCTTCCAAAAGTTCTGATTGCTGATGGCCCGGTGCTGGTCTTGCTCAGGTGGTGGGCATGGTTCACTGGAGCCAGGGAAACAAAGGCAATGGAGGCAAGGTGAGGCTCAGGTGCTGAGCTGGTGGGCTGTGGTTCTCCTGGCTACGTGACAGGCTGCCAAGCAGCTCACCTCTGCCGGGGGTCCCACACCCCCACCCAGCACACCACGCAAGGCAAGAGCCATCCCCTCTGTCCTGTGTGGGTGTTTCAGGAGCTGCAGCCAGCTCCTCCTAAGATGTGTGGTGTAATTTAGCCTTCAGAAGGGGTCTGGTCTTGATTTGAAGACCTCAGGAGCTGGAAAATGTAGTGTTGCCCTCAGTAGTTTGTTTGAATGGCGGTTTCTCTCCCTGGTAAATCTGTACCATATTCTAAGGGGAATTTGTCTGGTTTTCCCTTCCTGTTTTTTTTTCATTAAGCTTTTCTCTTCTGGGTGAAAGTCCCAGGTACTGAAAGATGTTTTTTTCCCTCTGAAGCAGCTGTTCTGATCAGATGAATTTTCTTGAATCGAGGCCTTAGTGTTCATCCGAGGCCAATTGTGCTATTTCAAGGAAAATTCTGCTTTGGCTAGTGACAGCATTCCCCTTTGTACTCCTTCTGAGAGCGCATCAGGACAATGACAGAAAGTGAAGCTTTTTAATAAAAAGGCTGTTTGCTGCTTGTAAACCCAGATACTGCCTGTCACTGTTAAAGAATGGATGTGCTTCGCGCCGTGGTAGGACTGTGATGTACAAAGCTAAACGCTGGCATTACCACTCCCAGAAAAGCTTTTTTCTGTTGCAGTTGTTCTCATCTGTTTCATATTGCACTTCTCTGTGCGCTGTAGAACTATTAAGGTAGCATGAAACAGTGCTGGATGTTGCTCCCTCCTCAGACACCTGAAACTCTGCTGAGCTGTTTCGTTCACAGCTGTATAAAGAGACTGCAGCTCCTCTGTCCTACTTTGTTACTACACATTTTTTTGTAAGGATGGAAGTGGGAGAAAGGCTGCTGGAGGGACACCATTCAAGGCTGCATAAATCAGCATGCTGCTGAGAACAGCCCAGCTGCTCTGTCACAGCCTCCAGAGTTCTGCTCCTCGGCTGAAATAATTCAGCAACCTGAGCGTGAGCGGCAGTGCCTGAGTGGCAACAACCACCGCAATGTCCCCAGACACCTTCCTTACAAACAGACTTGAGAGGTGACCCCTCCATGTCCTCAGTCCAACCAGGTTAGTAGGAGCACGTGCCCTTGGCTTCGAGAGAAGAGGGACCAGCTCCTTCTTGCCTTAACAGACAGTTCCTTGTGCACACAGCCTTGGTCCATCTTTACCATATGACGAAAGTACTTGCCACACTCACCACAGTCTCAGCTATTTAAGATCAGAGATGACCAGAAGAAGTGCTCGGCATGTGTTACCCCTCAGGGGAGGACAAGACACAGAAGATTGGTCTCATAGACATGAAGGGGACTCTTGCAAGGGGAGTAGTACATGACCAGCAAATGCTTCACCACATGGTCCAGCCAACCAAGTCTTCTCTGTTTGTATTTAAAGGCTATTTTTCTCCTCTACTTGTATTTAAGGGCTGTTGCAGAATATCCTTCCCTTAATGGATCTATTTTCACAAGCCATTTAACATCATTTGTTCTGTGTCAACATTGTCCTTTCATTTAGTCTCCCCCACCCAGTGGCCGCTCCTGACCTCTGGCCACCCATCACCCAGTACATTCATAGACAGCAACTGCAACCTCCTGCAAGCAGAGTGTCACTGCGCCAAGCCAGCTCAGCCCTGTCCCACCACAGACACTCCTGAGCTGGAGGACAGGCTGTTGTTCCCAGCGCCTGCCTGTTCAGTGCAGGGCTGCGAGCCCTCAACCTCACCATTTCACCCCTGTCACCACAGACCTCGGCCATCCACTGCGTCCACACACCTCAGAGGGTCCACCCAGCTCTGCAGCTACTGGGGCTGCCCACATGCTCCTGCTCGTGCACCAAAGTCACTTAAGGGCAACATAAGCTCTTCCAGAGCCCAGCCTGCCCATGCTGTGGAGGTGCAGTGCAGACAAGAGGACGGGGAAGAGCTGGGGTGAGTGGGCCAAGCCCGCTGCTGAGGTGCTGTGGTAGTCTCTGTGGTGGCCACTTTAACACCCTTGGTGGCCACTGTAGTCGTGTCAGTCACCTGGGGAGGCCACGTTGCTGAGACTGCCCAGCACCCTGCCCTGGGAGGGAGTGCCTGGGGCAGGTGTGGGTCCATGCTGCCCAGGGCTCCTGCCTGAGGAGCTGGAGTCGTCCCGGCATGAGGCCACCAGGCCCTGTGCGATGGTGCGGGCGCAGCCCTGTCCCACCAGGCACCCCGACGGGCTCTGGCAGTGTGCTTCAAAGGCGAAGCTCGTCCCTAGAAGAAAGAGAAGTGCTTGCAGCTGCCCCAGTAATGAATGGCTGGGACACAATCCAGCGCAAAGGCAAGCCCGTACTCCAGCTCTTAGAAAACTTCCTCAGCACACAAGGGAGAAAACAAAATGCCCCATGCAAGTGAGGTAATGAAAGACCACAACGAATAGGAACCACCAAGAGAAGCGCATGTATTAATCACAACTGACTTGGAAGGTAGCTGGAGTCATCCACTTTAAAGGCAGAGAGATGACAAAATATGGTTTGTGAACATATAGGACACACAAACCATGGTACAGTTACCCAGTGGAGGCCGGCTGCTCTCTGCAGGAAACGAACCCCAGTAGAATGTGGGCGGATGAACAGCGTTATTCAGTCCTGCAAGACCACAGGCACTGGCTGCCCTGCCAGGCAGCCATGGCCCCCGGCGCCAGCGTGCCAGGAGCTGACAGTGAGTTTCCATGCCAGAAAGCGAGGGGGACTATGGGTCTGAGAGAGGTAAGCCCACCTGCGCCAGCCTGCTGGGACCTCAGCTTTGCCCTGGCCGGGGACAGTCCCCACTGAAAAGAGGGAGGGGCTGTAAGGGAGCCTTTTCTGAAGGTGTTAGCCATGTAATTAAGGCCTTCTGTAGTTCCTTGCCCACCATGCTGAACTGGGCCATGTGGTGCTGCCTCAAGGGAGCACTGGAAACGAAGACCTGTGAAGTATCTGCTGCTATAGACTCACAAGGCTTTAGGGGCTTCTCCAGGCCTTCCAGCCACAGAGGATTTGGTCCATGTCACTTTTGGGAGTGTTTTTGTTCCTCTGACTGACTTCTGCTGTCACTGTGTATGGTCATGAAGGCGTCTGGGTCTCTGAGAAGGCCCTTTGCTGTTCTAGTGCCTTGTGTGTTTTATCTCAAGGGCCTTGGGATCTTTTCCTCTTCCTCACTGTCTTTAAAAATACGTGTGCGGCTGCTGGGTGAACGTTGATTTCATAATTGATGGACATGGACTTGGCAATATCCTTTTTAAGAGCCATTCCTTGCCACATAAATATCATCTATCAGTGCCCGTTGTCTTTATAGTGATCTTGAGCAAACAGTTTTATTTCCAATCAGGACATCACACATTGATCTAAACACTCATCTGTAATGGATCAATTTACATTAGGAGAGCAGCATTGTAGCATTGCTGTTCATTATATTGAAAGAAGTATATGTTTAGTTACAGTCTAAAATCAATTAAACAGCCCCATGCCTTTTGCTGTGAGAAAGTCAACAAGCCAGCCTGTCTGGGACGCTTATCCAGCTGCAGCTCTTCAAAAAAAAGGGCTTCCAGCATTCTCCCCTTCATCTGAGTTCTTGGTTCCTCCTTCAGAGGCTTCTTCTGCAATGTCTTGCCTGTTGTGCAGTCTGGTAACACCCTCAGCTAAAGTGCAGGGGCGAGAAGCAGAGGCAGTCGTGCTGCTGTGGAGGGGCCCTGCCAGGGCCACGCAGAGTCGTGCATCCAAAAGGGAAACCTGCACCTTCTCCAGAAGGCTGCCTGATGCCATGTGACGGTGTATGTGGGAGATGTTTGTGTCTTCATGGGTGAGATCATTTTCTCCAAGTGGCCCTGATTTCAGGGGAGGAGAGGAGAAGGAATTGGGAGGCGGGGAGGGAGTTGCACGTTGCTCTGCTGTCTGTTGCCTGACGGCAAGGAGTGCTGGAGGCTTTCTGACAAAGGGAACGTGCCTTCAGCTGGTGATGTAGCTGCAGAGAGAGTAGGAACCTGCAATTTCAAAAGCAAAACACATAGGGGAACTGCAGGGCAATGCAACGATGGGATTTGAGGAGGAGTTTCTTGGGGCTCCGGTGGAGGTGGCGGTGGCAGATGAAGGTATCACCTGCCCCCGCCCTCTGCGGGCTAGCCGATCAGTGTCCTCAGCGGCAGAGGGAGCGTGTGCCTGTGCCCTGCGTGCTATGCTCTGTGCCCACAGCCAGGCTGCCATGCCCGAGCACCAGCCGGCTCCCACCAGCTCCTGCCTGCCAGCAGCAACTGGCCGAGCTTGCGGGCTACAGTGAGCCCACAGCCATTGCGGCAGTGCCGGGGAGACCAGGCCACGCCTCAACGCTGCCATGCTAAGGGGCTGTAACCAAGAATTTTCACTTTTCCATGTGCAAAAACTGATAAATGGGTAAAAGCGATCAGTGGGGATAGGCTCTGACTTTGTGATAGGAATCCCCTCGTGACCTGGTGGTCCTGTGCTGCAGAGGACTGGTACAGCCTTCCTGGGTTATACGTGTATGTACACATGGCTTCATGGCTTGAGACTTTGCCCACTCCTTCACTGCCGCTCGGGCTGTTCCAGCCCTTGTCTTACTCTTCCATTACATGCACAAAACACTGCTGCAATGCTAATAATAATAATGAGAAGGAAGGAATAGCAGATATTACAAAGCTTATTAAGAAATTGATCTTTGTTTTGCTCTTGAACAAAGAGGCAGACCTCAAAACTGCTGAAGCCATTCAGTTAATTGGTTATTGGCTCTCTTGAGTGATTATATCCACCCTGGTTCCACCAAGTTCAGCAGGTCTCGTGCTGGTCAATTAGCCTTTGGCATCCAGAGAGGGAAATGCTTCATTCAGGTTTTCTTAGAGCCTGTTTGTGTAGCATGCCGTGGACTGAGTGGGAGAGGTTCCCCGTGGGCAGTAGGGGAACTTATTAGCGCTCACAGTCTGGATCGTGCCCTTGAACCAGCACTAAGGGGCATTTTTGCCTGTGCCCCAGCCCTCTGAAAAGGTGGATGCTGTGAAGTGGAAGAGGCTCCCCCAGGGACCCCACTGGAGGAGGACAGGCAAAGCGCGAGCGTTTTCGGAGGGCTGCCGTCGTTTCCTCCAGTGTGACCTTCATGCCGTGCATCCTGGGGCCTGGCTCTCCCGCAGGCCGAGCAACGCCCGAGTACCAGCCTTTGTGCCGGCTGCATGGATGGATGCCCTGTTGCTTGGTCATGGTTGGTCTGCAGACTCACTAATCGCTACTGCTCCAATTCCTTCTGCATTACCAGGGCTTTGCAGAGCTAAACAGCTGATGCCATTTAGTGGCTTTTCCTACGGAGCGCTCCGTCCTGCTCTCACTGCTCTGGCTTGCCAAAGGGCTCCAACACTTGCATTGCTGTGATGCGGACCCTGTAATAATAGCTGGTTACGTTCAGCGAATTCAGTTCAGATTTTAAAACCTCATCAAATAGTTAATGACTGACTATTTCAACACAGCAGTCCCTGCAAGACTTGGGAGAGAAGAGAAAGAGAGGGAGATGGAAAAGTTATTCATGTCCCATCTGTCTGGAACGCTTGTCCCGTCCCTCCCACCCACTGAGTCACTTCCTCCCTTTATATCTCACTTAAATTTTTTCCTTTCCCCTTTAGCTTATGATTAACAGGCATTCACCCTCTGCAAATGGTTTCTTTTTTTCCTGGTGCAATGTTAGGGAAGGTTCTGTGGATAAACAGAGCATATTGTCTTGCAAAGACAGGTGTGGGGTGAAATGCAGCATAATCTGCATGTAAACCAACAGATCAACCACTGCGCTATCCAGCTGGTGACCCAGCCTTCCAAACCGGCCTAAGGAACTTGCAATGCACTGCCATGGTCATTTGGTCCCCAGTGCCCAAAGCGCAGTGGTAAGGTGTGCAGGGAGAGGCATGGTGCTTGAACTGGGAGGGCACAGGTGTTTTAGGGCAAGAGCTACCAGCCCAGAGAGGAGCTCGCTCAGCTCTAGGGCCTGACCCAGGTGGGTGTGATGAGGCCACTTTCTTAAATGCCTCAAGGTGTGTTTGTGGGTGGGCTCGGCTAGCCCAGCCCACTGCCTTCCTGCCAGGGCTTAAGAGGGCTCTCTTAATTAGCAGGTGGTGAAGTGTTGTGGAGCAGTGTGTCACGGCAGGCAAGAGAAAGAGGTTCTCTCCTGGGCAAGGAGTACTGCAGCCTGTGGGTGTGTGCTGACCTGGCGCAGGAAGCAGGAGAGAGTTGGCTACCTACAGCCTTCTGGTGGAGGAGCTGGACTAGCTGTGGAAGAGGACTGTGCTGACGTATTCACCCTGGAAGTGACACGGTAAGGAGGAGGAGCCTGGGCGATTCCTGAGCAAGCCTACGAGGTGGTGGTGGTGGCGGCGAGTCTGTAAGCTGTGGAGTAGATGAAGGCTAGGAAGGGGAAACTTGAACCTCCTTGAGCAGGTTATTTACCTGAGGTTTCTCAGTGAAGGGAGAAAACATGAGGCCCTACATTATGTGCTGCAGAAACCTTGTACAAGTTCTACCTGCTTCAGCCATCTTGCATGCGGCTCAAAGATGGGGTGTTTTGTCTACTTGGTACCTGTACTGTGGTGGTGCAGGAAAGCCTTCTTCCTCAAGGATGTCAGTGTGACACTACTCGGGGAAAAAAAACCCAAATGTTTTGTTTTAAAGCCAAATGTTTGAGTAGTTATATGTGACTGGGGGAATTCCCGCCTCAAAGGGACACCAGCATCACTGCAGGGGTGCTCAGGCTGTCTCTGTGCTGGGCTGGCACTAATCCATCAGCACTCTTTTTGGCTCTGACTCCGTGTCCTGTGACAGTAGCTGTTGTGTTCCTGGACCTCTGTGTTATGCAGAGGGGGACTGGGCTCACAAGCCATGGCCAGGCCTCTGAATAGTTGATGTCTGAGGAGTGTCTTTGTCTTATACACAGTGATGATGCAGGTGGGCTGAGACAGGTCTGGGAACTAAGGGTGGGCCTGTATTGACTGTAACTTCACAAATCAAGGAGCTGTATGCACCGAAACCCTAGAGCGGGGCTGGGGAGGAACACGTGGGTCTTGTGGCTTTTATGACACCTAATAGAAGATTGTAAAATGGCCACTGAATCTTATTGCATTTGTGGGAGACTTGCCAGGTCCAAGCATGGCGTGCTGGGTTACTGGAAGTCAAATAACCACTGGTGCTGATGTTGCTGAGTGTTTGGCTTTTTAAAAAGGGAAGTTTGTTAGTTTACTCTCCCATGCCTTTGCTCTGATGCATAGTTACACATTCTTCAGAGACTTCCAGCTTATTTTTGAAACAATTTTACACATAGGCATACGGGGATGGTATAGCTGCCCTTGTATTATGGGACAAATTGTTTCATTTGCCCCAGGGAAACCTTTTGGAATAATACAATAGCCTCAGTTGTCTACTCCCCTGAGAGATGTTAATGATTAACCCTGAAAATAAAAGTAATTCTTCTACCTGTCCTACATAAACTTTCATAGCTCTATGCAACAGCAAGATATCTTTAGGTAATAGATGGCTTGCAAAAAGCTAAGCTCTGTAATGTTACTGTGCAGATAGATTTGGCTGCTGGAGAACTACTTCAGGCTCAGATTTTAGTGCTGCCAGCTGGCAGAAGTGATCATATATGTAAAACCTTAAGCTGAGCCAGAAAAACCTGAGTTCAAATATCTTGCCAGGGATTGTAGGATAGAATGATTAACCTGATTTTATATTTTTGGATAACTATCAAGTGCCTGAATATTTATAGTAATAAATGTCTTCCATATGTGCTGATACTGCATCCATGGAGTGCAATAGCATGATACAGTTATTGTATTACTTGAAGACGCTAATTATAGCTAATCCTATAGGCACATGAATCATGAAACACTGGCCCAATTTCTGCCAGCTTCTGTGAGATGCATCTGACTTTGCTCATGTGAGCAATGCAGGTCAGCAGAGAGCTCAAGGCAAAATTCCAAGAGTGCTGGGGATCCTGAGCTCCTTTTTCAGAACAGATATAGGCACTTGATATTTAAGCACTTAGAGCTGCAGGTGGGCACTTTACCAGCTTATGCCTTATGAGATTTACTGGTAGGTGCCTAGAGCTTGACACTTTAAGATGCAACTGAAAATATAGACTTGAACCTACAAGCCATTGTCATATAGCCCTGTGATCCCCCAAGTCAAAACTGGCAGGGGCCTCTTAAATCCATTTGGTGCCCGCTAGACTGGTACGATAGCCATGCCTGAAGCGACACTGGTGCCTGTTGGGCTGGCTCAGTGCCGTAGCGAGGATGCTCAGCGACTGCGGAGACAGTGCTTCTCTAGGGATGTGGTGGCTTACCAGATCAAGCTCTTAAACACACCTGAATGTAATAAAATCCCTTCAGTGCATGATTGTAGACCTACCCTCTGGTCGATTAGAAAAAGCAACAGAGGAACTGTATGAAGGTTGTAATGTTGTAATAAGAAGGCTATAAAAACAGAGAAAGAGGCTAAACCAATGTTCCAGTAGTTTTCTCTTCCCTTGAAATAGAGGTAAGCCTGCCCTGACATCTTCCTTTTAAATACTGACTAATGCATCTGTTTTAAACCAAAAATAATACCTTTTGATTGAAAATGTTTCAATAACATTATTTGTGCATTTTATTGAGGCGGAGGTTGCAATTATTAGAGTCACCAGGAATTTCAGACATTTAAACATAGCCTTTATTTCTCCAGAGTAAACCACATCCCTGTGCAATTATTCTTCTATCTAAATGCCTTTAAACCAAGTCCTAAACCAGATCTGACATTTGCTGCTGGTGGTCCCTCTTACAAATCAGCCCTTGAAGTGAACTTGCTGGGCTAAACAAACACTGAAGAGGTTGGGCTGGTCCTTGGGGACGCTGAGGGAGGCAGAGCTGGTGCAGGATGCAGCATGCAGCCCTGGGTACATCCATGACTCTGAGCAAGCTGCTCACAGTCTGGTCAGGTACTGCAGTCTGAGCCCTGCAGGCCTTAGAGTAAGGAGAAGGGTTTGTCTGGTCACTGGAAACTGTTCTTTCAGCCATGTGATCTCTTTTGGGCTTTTCCTTCAGCTGGCTTCTCACCAGGAAGCAAACAACTGCATCTGTGGCAGAGAAGGGACGTGTTTTAACAGCCAGAATGCCCCCTCAGCATGCTCTTAATGTTGCCCCCTAATCTTTTCAGCAAACGTTTTTGGAACTTTAATTTAAAAACCGAGACTGCTCAGGTGTGTCTAAGGTCTGAATGCCTTTTGTTTTCTGGCTTCTCTACATCCTCTCTTGGCAGCACAGGGGCTAGGTGTTTAAGCAGCTTCAGCTGCTTGATGCTTCCAGCACAGTGTAAGAATCTGGTTCTAAAAAGTCTGTTAAAATCCTGACATCAATGAGGAAAAAAAAACCTGGAAGCCAAAGGAGGTGGCCCAGCTTACAGCTTGGTTTGGGACACAAGGAGGTGAGGTTTTCTTTAGGAGGAGGTGACTTGGGACAGCAGTAGTAAAAGAGGAATCCTCCTCACCTGGCCAAGGAAGTTCCAGCAGCTGCATGTTTAAATCTTTACCAAATGCTTGCTGGCTTGGAGAGAGCAGGATTAGGCTTGTGGTGGAGGGCAAGGTTAACAGCTATAACTTCTCTCCTCTACTGGCTGTGTTGTCTGGATGTTTTTCCCTCATGTACTCTATAAGAAAATATGCTGAGAAACCTGAATGATGCATCAGGATACTGGTATCCCCCAAGAGAAGCAGTTGTCCTCTCACCCTGAGAGCATTGCCCAATAGCACTTTGGTATGGGCCGTGCACTTCTCTGGGGTCTAGGCTTCCATGACCCTCTCTGAGGTGCGTGTCCTTTCCCCAGGGAAGCAGTGTGTTGACTCCCTCGCCCTGCCACCACCCTGTAAAACTCAGGAAAACATTTTTCTTGCTTATTCTTGTGACAATGGTGAGCCTGCAGTAATGAAGGAGCAGAGCAAAATACAGAGCTCTTACTCTTTTAAAAAAAAAAAAAAAAACCCGGTGGGTCTGAAGCTATTGCTGATCTGAAGGCAAGCAGGTTCCTGGTGAGAGTGTGTGTGTGCTAGTACTTTGAGGCTTTTGTCTACATAGCAGGCCAGGTCTTGAGTGCACTGTCAATTAAGGGCAACAATTCAAAGTGATTCACAGCAGATTATGCCAGCCTGTCTCTTGATGGAGCACACTCTGGTCCTGCGCCTGCAGGTGCTGCACAGACTGCCAAGCCTGGAGCTAGCCTGCAGTTATGCTGTCAGCCTTGCTTAGATCTAATGCTTTATGACAACTGTCTACCTGTAATGTGATAATGGGCTGAAAACCTCTGCAAAATTGATAGGGTCTCTCGCAAAGAAGGAGAAACTTCTAATGTGGCAGGCCTGATCCCTTTCTTAAGGTCCACGTGAACTGCAAAGATTTCTTTGTGGCTAGGAGGGTGGGTCCTTCTGCCCCTGAGGAGAGGTGGTTGAGTTGGTGTCGGGCCTCCTGCATTCTCCCCAGACAGGGGGAATCAGCCTGTTGAATCTTCAGGCACTTTAAATGTCTTGTTAATTCCAAAACCTGGTATACTGTTGGCTTTTCCCTTCTAGGGCTTCCTGCATTCTCTGCCTGTGCTTTTCATCTTCTGGATAAAATAATTTTCTTCAAGATGTTGCCAGGATTTATACAACATGTTGGTTATGCTTAATCCCTAAAATACCAGTCATTGTCTGGAATGATTAACAGGTAGTATTCTAAAAGAAATGATACTTAACATTGTATAACATACCCTGTATAGAAGAGGCCAGATTCCTACCAAACTTTGCCATTCCCACCTACTTACTGGTGCCATCCAGGAATAGCGCCAATGACTTCATGCTAGACAAATGTTAAGTGAGACTTGGGCCTCAAATATCCTGATGTAGTTTCAAACGCTTTAGATTTGCTATCCAGGTAAAAGCACTGCAGTTGAGAAGCTGCAGGCATGGGAGGGGTGGTCCCCCTTGCTCTGGAGAGGCCCAAGCATGTTCCCTGTTCATATAAACATGTGAGCTACAGGCCCTTTTCCCCACATCCCCAGATGCATTTGATGGCACAGTGTTGTCACCATCTTGGTCTCGCTCCTGGCACAGGACTTAATGGCAACCAAAACCTATTTTCACAGCCAAAGTGCTGTCATTTTAGCTGGTGTAACTAGCTGCAGCCTGTCCTTTTCCTGCTTCTGTCCCAGCTCAAGCAGGCCCAGGGCTAGCATGAGGTGTTGGCAAGGTAGGCACCTGCATGGGCACAGCAGAACAGCTGTCCTCTCCTGGTGTATTTTTTTTTTTTGTATGGGACACTGGCTGGTGCAAGGCGGGGTGACTGCTGTGGAGAAGTGCCAGGCCCTTTGGGGAGGGAGCAGGGAGATTGACCCTCATGGCTTGCTCTCTGGCACAAGTGATCTAGCCCTGTCCTTGGGTATGCTGCTGTGAAGCAAGGAGCTGGCTTTTTAGGCTGTGGACTATGCCTTCAAGATTAGACTTCCCTCCGGAGAAAACAGGGATGTTTACACAGAGCACAACTATCCTAACGGCCATGTGATAATTGAGGCCAGAGGCTGCAGGACAAACCCTTCCCTACGACCTTCTCGTCCTCCAGAGTATAGGACCCCATGGTAGCTCTGACCTCCATGCCATTCACTGCCACATCTGTGGGCTTATCATGCTTCTTAAAGAGCCCATAAACCCATTAGCTCTGGGTAAATGATCCCTGGGCTGTCTTTAGAATAATTAAAACCACAAGGCAAACAGTTACTCTGTACTATCAGCAGCGTATCAACAAAACTTGTGTCTTGAAATGTGTGTTCAATTTCTGTTATTAAAAGGCACAGAGCCATATGTGAAACATTATCACGCATCTTTGTGAAATTAGCAGAACTATTTGAACAACCATTTTGTCTCTATCAAAACAGTGCCTTATTATTTTTTTCATACTGTGTAGGAAGGTGAGAGAGGCTTTGGAAAGCAAGGGGGCTTGGAGAGGCAATCTGACTTGTGTCGTTCCTGACTGTATCTGTTTGCTGTGCAGAGGTGGATGCTCTCTGACCGGGTAATGCTGGTCAGACATGGGGAAAGAGGAAGAGGATGAGGAGTCCTGTGTTGCTTTTAATCCTGAAATCAGGAACCTCTGCTGGCTTCATCTAACTCCTTAAGTGCTCTACTTTGAGTGAGGCTTTTGCAGGACCTACCAAATTCAATTCCCATTAGGGTCAATAGAAGTTTGACTAGGTTCAGTGGGAAAAGAAAAAAGACCAATGCTGAGTGTGCTTTGAAATTCCCACCGCTTATGGTTAGGAACATATGTTAGAGAAATGATGTCACTTCTGACTGCTTGTGAACTTTCAAAATAGCATTAGACCTTTAAAAAAAAAAAAATCTAGTCCTTGCTTTCTTGAACTGGTCCTCTGCGAACGGCACCAAAACCACTTAAGGGCAAGGCTTTCTGAAGGAATGGAAAAAGGAAGAGGATCTGTTACTTATTAATAGTGACCAATAACTGTGAGCAAGGTCAACACTTGGCATGCAGCCAGGCTTGAAGGAAAACATGGTGGTGAGAGTTTTGTCATTTAATGGATACTTTTAAAAAAACAAACAAGCAAGCATTGGATACTTTTTAAAAAACAAACAAACTTAGAAAGCAAACACTTACAAAACAAACAAACACTGAAATTACTGATCTGTTTGGCAATTGACAAGAGCACAGAAGTCCCTCCTGTGGACCAAGTGCCTTCACTGCTGTCTTTGTGTGGCATACCGAGGATTTTTAGCTTTTAATGAACATAGTTGTGGGCTTTTTGGAGTATGTCTGTTTTGTATATGTCTGGTTTCAAGGGTGTTGAGGATGAGCAAGGTCATATTTGGGGAAGATGATAGTTAAAGAAAATGCCAGTGCTTCTTGGCAGGTCTAGTTATCAGACAAATGGATTGAGATAAGCCAAACAAAACTGAAATAAATATGAAATCAGTTGATTTAGTCTGCTTAGTCAAACTGAACAACAACATCCCTTGATTGTCAGAGCTGAATCAGCAAATATAAAAAAACCCAAAGACAGCCAACCCTACACTTACAACCCACTTGAGGTTTTCACGCTGACAATCTAGTCACTAAGTATAAATGGTCCTCCCACTGCTGGTTTGTCTGAGTCTTGGGTTATATTTGGGGATATGACTGCATCACTAGCCTTGCAATCTTAACTTGATTTTTTTTTTTTAACTGAACGAATACATTGGAACTTTTTTACTGTGCCAAGTATTTATGCTAGAAAATATTCTGGAGGATTCGTGTAATAACAAACATGTGAAGACTTTATCATATGAAAGGATCTTGCTTATATTCATTTTCTAGCTTCAGAGTGAGATTAACTTTATTCTAAAACTTCTTAAAAATCTAAACCCATATACCTCCAAATGTGCAGTGGCCAGAACTACAGGCTCTTGGTACACCTATAATATAAATAGTAGGTTTAGCATACATAGTAATATGTGATATGAGGACAGATTATACAGACTCAGCTCTCTATTGATGTAGAGCAGTGGGGGTGTTTTTCCCCCTTTTTCTGTGGAGCTGTGGATCCTGAATGAAATTTAACATGTTTTGCTTTTCTGAGAGGATCTTTTGTGGATCCTTTTAGAAGTAGCTCACAAGTGCTAAGGGTTGTGTGGACCAAGCTGAAAATCAATAAAAGAGAGAAGGTTCGGTATTAGCTACTCAGCTATATTTAAGTATTAACAGCTGTTATGTAATTTCCACTGGTAAATAAATGCGTAGTCATTATTTTGTACGTTAGGACTCAATCTTTTCCTCTGACATGTTACGCAATGCCAAATGCAGAAAATTTAGTATTTCTGCTATCTGGAAAGGGAACTGAACAAAAATGCTTTCAGAGACGCCTGAGTCATAGCAGATAGCACCTGGATCTGTATGAAATAATAACACAGTAAACTGAAAACACCTCTCTAAAAATGTTATCGCTGTTAGCAAAAGGTAGATGTGTTTTGGGGTGGCAGAGAGCAATAAACAGCCTGAAAGCCACTACTTTGTGTTAGCTCTGGAGGCTCAAAGGCCATTAGAAGGGACTATTGCACATTCCCTCGTATGAAATCACGCTAACTTGATACTCAAATAGTGTGCCTTGTCCTTCTGTTGCTGTCAGGTATTTCATGTGCTGCTCACTGCTGGGTGGTGTGATAGATCTTTACCTTCCTTCTCTTATATGACCCTACTCCGCACCTAGGCAGTGGAACTGGGAATAGCTGCAGAAGAACTATTTGCTTGGGAGCAAAAATGTACATGCAAGGTGTGTGTGTTCCAAGCAGCTAATGCAGTGGTTGACAATCAGCTCTTTCACGGAACTATTGACCAGAAAGGGGCTAGAGCTCTGGCCAAAATAAGTGATTCTTATATCTTACACCTACATCAAGGAATGTTCCCGTCACCAGCCTCTGCAGCTGTTCCAGCCTCCACTGCATTTCAGTCCCTTTTCCACAAATTCTTTCCATGCATTTGTCAAAAGTTGTCAGCCAAAAGTTGTCCGAGTGTCCCTGCAGCTGGGAGGTGACTTAGCTGGGTCTCAGTTCCCCTCACCCCAAATCCAGGTGCTCTGGACAATGTGATTACCTGTGATGTATTGGCACTACTAATATGAGTATGTTGCTCATCTAGCCTACACAAGGTAAGATTTGCTCTGGGTGAGGTGCCTCCACATGAGCATCTGGGAAGACCAACAACTTTGTCAGTGTATCCATTATAGGACTTAAGTGCCCCAAATATAAAATATTACGGTTCCAAAGACTTGATGGGGAGGTGTGGAAACATCTCCAGCAGGGAAAATGTTAATAGTCACAGTCTGATAAGCTGCAGTTTGGCTCTGATTGCAGTGGAGATATCAGTCTGGAAAATTGCCCGGTGTGCTGTTGCAAGAAGGCTCTAATTAGCACGTGACCGCTGCTCGTAGTGTATCCAAAGGTAATAAGAACACAACAAACCTCATCTCTTTTCAGTTGTTGCAGACTCTTGGTCTTTAGCTCTTTGCAAAGCTATGGGTAGTCCTTTAATTAAAGCTCCAAGTTATGCTTTTGACAGAGATCTTGTAGGCCAGCAAGCTGTAATGCTAAATGCCAATTGATTATGGAATGTCTCTGTAAATTTGCAGCCCTGCGATCCACCCCATATCAATATTACAGTTGGATGTCTTCCGCAATTGTGTATAATCATTGTCTTATTAAATCTACAGCATCCCTGTTAAATGGTGTGCTGTGTGTAATAGTTTCTAGAGACCTGGATCTCAGTGGAAGTGCTGCTAGTATAAGGAAGTGGAGATGACTTGCTCGTAGCACCAGTGATGGGGAGCAATGCTTAAATGTCATCAGGGGACTCCAGGGGATCTCTCAGGCAAACAAATCCTTTGAGATGCTCTAGCTGGGACAGCTCATCTGCAGCAGGCCTGGCTTCAGGAGGGGTGAGTAATGAGGGCTGTCACAACTGCAGTGAAAACACTGTTTTCATCACAAAGCCAAAACATAGCGTGATACAAGCTACTATGAAGAAAGCTAACTATGTTGAAGCTCAAACCAGCATAGATGGTAAAGCCCTCTGAGGGGAGAATGTGTGGTTGTCACGAAAAGCTTGGCTTTTCAGTGCTTTTGCTTTGTGCTAGGTCCAGCCCAGATGACCAGTGAGCAAGCTGAGAGCCTGGTGTTGGAACAGATGTGGAGAGCAGCTAGCTGGAGCTGGTGGTGAATGGGGGCTCGTCCTGGCAAGAGGCTGAGCTGTCTTACTTCTTTGTAGACCAACTAATTAGCCTGGGCAGAGCACCCTGCTGGTGTGGCAGCACTGCTTCAGGTCCCCAGTGACCTTGGGTATCTGCCCTCAGCTGAACTGCCTGCTGTAGACATTCCCCATCTCTGCCAAGTGCAACTTGGTGGTGGAGAATCAGGCCTAGAAACGTTCTGTGTGCCTGTGTTTTGGGTAGCTGTAGATCAGCAGATGCTCAGTTGTCCTTGGCTTTTGTAGTCTAGCCCCCTGGAAGTAAAGCGCACAGAGGCTTTCCGTGCTTTTCCTAATGCAGGGAAGTTTCAGGTTCTTCTGACCAAACCTCAGTGCAAGGCAGGAGAGCTCTTGTAATACTGTGGCTGTATCAATTCACCTCATTTAGAACATATCACAAATATTTGTGATTTAGAAAGAAAAGACGTGTCTAGAAATTATCTCTTAATCTGTGTTTATTACTATATTGTGTTAAAAAATGCATGATCAGTTGCTGCTGAATTGCTATAATTTATTATATTAAACCTTGAACAACTGGTAAAAATGTATACATGTTAGAGCTGGACCTGAAGGAAACTGCACGTCTGAGGGAGTGTGTGTTCTGTGGGAGTGCAGGTAAGAATTCAAGGCTTTGCAGTAAGTCCTCTGTAAGAGTTTGGGCCCCAGTAGAGGAACTAAGATGCACCCACCCCAAAATGCTTGAGTGTTGGTCAGTAGTGTCAGAGCTCCACTAGCACGAGTTCAGCTTCCTCGCTGCTATTCAAACCTAGACATCTTTGTACCTTTGTTTATAGTTCTTTTATATATTTGAAGGTGTTTCGCTGGCTATTAACATGAGAACTGTATCCATGCTGAAGTCCTAGCCAGAATGTATTTTTGTCCTCCTACGCTTGCTTTTTGGGGGATTTGGCTTTCCTGTCCCTACCTTAAGGACTGAGTGCATCAACAAGTCACCAGGAGAAGTAGTTTTGGAGTTTCCTGCTGCCTCCTTCCCATGCAGAGAAGGAGAGGCTGTTGTTATGGGACCCCATGCCGGAGTTGCCCGTAGTCTGGCACGTGTGCTGTAGACCTTAGCATCTCATCACAGTTTCAGCATGTCAGAGTGCTTCTTGGTACAGGAACTTCATAATGTCCACCAGACATCTCCACAAACTGGCAAGAGACAGATTCCCTGCAGTGCCAGCTGGCACAGTGATGTTCACTAGGAAGCCAAGGCTTGCAGCTAGTTTTTCTTCAGTTCATGGTCAGCAGTGATTGTATGGGACCAGCCTGGCTCTCGGCTCAGTTCACAAGCTTGGGGAGAGGGAGGAAGTGGGCAACTAACATGCTTTTCTGCTTCATGCTCCAGTTGGCCGCAGATCCCCCATTTAGCAGAATAGGTACTTCTAATGTGATTTCAAATTGAGAGTCACAAATTACTTGCCAAGTGATTTGCCCATATTAGGTTGCACTTTAGACTTCCATTCTCAAAGGTGAATATTGGTATATTTATGATCTAAGGGAGAAAACCAGAATTTAATAGAACTTGCTAAATAGAGCAAATGAGGCTGCAATACACCCTCTCCCTGTTACATATTAATCTGGTGTTATTAAGTGTTAACTTAACAATGTGTATCGTATGGACAGCTAAAAGGGGCCAGGAAAAGTCTGTGTCAAACATGTAAACAACTAGAGGTTTTTATTGGAATCATTAACTGCACTGCAGTTAAATCCTTTTTTTAATGGCTGGTTCAAATTAAACTAGAAAAATTGTAATTTAAAAAAATGTAGTATATTAGTACATATCAAAAGGTTCAACAGAATTTGATTGTATGTCTATTTTAAAAGTTTCATCACTTTAAGTCAAGACTTTTTTTTTTACTCAAATTTCCTCTGGTAAAAAGCTGGGATTGTCTAAGGCTGGTTCAGGGGGAGCACATTTAAGACATAAGTTTTTTGTGACACCCACAATGCGGTCCTATGGTATTCAGTAATTTTTAAGCACATGCATGAAAATTAAGATGCACAGAAATTGAGAATGTGCTTCTGAGCTGGGCCCTGCGGGACATACATGACCAATGTCCGTTGAATTTCCACTATTTTGGGATGTAACGTCACAGTTTTTCCAAGGGAGTGCTCAGCTAGTATCCACAATGAAGCAGACAGCAGATTTAATGCTACAAGGGTACTTGTACTGCTGTAAATCCTTGCCTTCCTCCAGACAGGCCACTTGCATGTCAGCAGATGGCTGTGAGGTGGACCAAGGGTAGTTTCCGAGAGATAAAAGTTTGCTTGCCTCTTTGAGGCCCTTGTTCATTCCCAGTGAAATGCCATGGCAGTCACAGTGTGCCAGATGTGCTCTGGTGAACGCTGGGCTCACCTGGGCTGAGGAGCTGGCAGAAAGCCCCTGAGGAGTGAAGCTTGGTGGTGGTGGTGTTGCAGAATCTCCCCTCAGCACTGGAATTGCCCTTCTGCTGTGCTCCAGCTTCGGCAGCAGTGACACAGCTGAGCCACCTTAGGAGGGTCTATCCTCCTCCTCCACTCTCTGCCCCTTGTTCCTGTTTTTTCCTCCTTGCTTCATCCTTCCCCTCACCTCAGTGAGCACCTGGCCCTCGCTGCCTTCCCTTCTGCAAATGGGCTGCTCAATAGCCTGTGTTTGTGGAACAAGCTAACCAAAAACCACACACACACTTGTCTCTTATGTAAACGTGTTTATGTTGTTCTTATGGACTTTGACAGAAAAGTGGGATCCTGTCATCCTGAGCCCTGCGAAAGGTACTAGCGTCTGCAGGGTAGGACAGGCTGCTGGGCTGGTCCTGGCTGAGGTTAAGGCAGAAGCTCCTAACCTGGGTGTGCTGCTAGCTGGGCAGTAAAGTACTTGCAGAACCTTGGCAAAATCCTCTACAGCTCTTTTCCTGTCTTTTCTTGTCCTTGTTGAGGTTTTGGGGTCTTAAATGTAGGTTGGTCTGGTGAAGCACTTTCTGAAACTGGTCAAATAGTGGAAGTATGTTGTACAGGCAACGAGGGGAGCGCAGAGCATTCTTGTGGCAGGAGTGTTAAGAGGGTGACGGTACAAGAGGTGGCTAGTGTGCCTCTCCCAGAAGCACTGGTGTGAGTTACTTCTGTCAGGGGTCACCAGTCCCCTGGATAATCCTACAGCAGCTGCTCCTGCATGTCCTCCTAAAGCAGCTGCCAGGGGAGCAGAAAGGGCAGCAAAAGGCAGAGAGCAAGCAATTACCCTCTTTCACTGGGAGAGGAAATTTGAACAAGACTTAGAGCCAAATGTCGTAGTGGTTGCAGGTAGAAGAAAGACAGTATAGAACAAAATGTCCCTGTCCTTTCCTTGCCTTTGTGGGAATACTTCAAAAGCAATGAAATAGGCAATCAGTAAATGATCCTGCAAAATACATTCTTGATCTATCAGCAAAGCCAAATGAAATTACCTAAACAATTTAGAGATTAGGAGCATTGCAGAGCTCTAACCTTTCCTTGAAGGAGGTACACCCACAGTTTGTATTTACCAGAGCACGGAAATGCAATTTGTCTCAGCAGGAGCTGGTAGGACTTTCCAGGCAGTGCTGGGTTCCTTTGAGGAGGGTCTGAGACTTGGACAGAAGGTGTTCCTGTGGGCTGTTTTTGAAGGTATGGGTAAGGTCAGTGTTTCCAAAGGTTATGTGAAAGAAAAAGCCAGGCTGATGGCAGTAACTGGTGCCCCAAATAATTTCTAGGGACTTGTTGTGGAACTATCTACCCATAAAGCTGCTTGCTGGGTTTAAACAGACTTCATTTAATGCTAGAAACAACAGAATTCTTTGTCTGCTGTGTTTCTTTGAGGTTGGCACCATCTCTCCTGTGTGTTTCTAACACATAGTTTGAGGTTCAGAAATGTACCTAAGACCACCCTGTTCCCATACAACAATAAATCATGAAGAAGCTATTTAAGTAACAGATTCCAGAGTGCCTTCCTCCTGCACCAGAGGAGGAAGTGTAACAACTTGGAGCTCAGGCAGGCCCTGATCCTTGCAACAGGAGCTTGCAGGCAAAGCGTTCGTGCATGCTCTCACTATCAAAACAAAAAGCTGTGATGTGTCTTGGTGTCCAGAGCCTTCAGTGAGCATAGCTTGCTCCTGCCTCAGACCCAGCAAGTGAAACTCTGTGGTAAGCAAAGGTCAGGCATTCTGGGGGCTTGCAAAGCATGAAGAAGTCAGAAGTTGAAATATTTGTGATTGATTGGGTAATACTCTTATTGCCTGATGCACCATTGCCCCTTTAATTCTCATTTTGGTTCCTGAAGTTGGCTCTAAAATTGGTGGAAGAAAATACATGAAGGCACCGGTAAATGTGGTGCTAACACTATTCTGCTTTTAAAATTCATTTTAAGAGGAGCAGCAAGGTACTGCAGAGCTATATTATAGTGACTTGTGCCCTGAGAAGGGAACTGACTTCCACTCTGGGCAATAACCTAGGTATTTATACATATGTTTCTTTCCTGACAGTGTGTGCAAAAGCCTTTGCTTCTCTGCTGATGGGAGGAATAATTGAAACAAATACTTCCCTATTTTTATTCCTTACTACTTTCCACACACAGAGGCAATTTCCTGCCCTCTTCAGCTCTCTCCAAGGGATATATAGAAAAGTTTTGTTGAGGCATGCTTGGAGCAAAACACAGAATTGAGAACATCCTGTGCTTTGTGGGTACTCCAAGTCGAACCCAAATAGAACAGTTGGAATCTACCTTCTTGCTCTTTTTGCCTTTTCACTTTTTTCCTCCCCTACAGTTAGTACTTTTTTTGTTGCTTGTCTTACAAGGTATAAGTTCTTGCCTAGAGGATAGTGTCCTACCTGTTCTGATGGGCACAGGGACCAATACATAAAAAAAACCTGCTTTCCTGATTTAAATGATAAGATTGGGTACCTTTGACTTTTTTCCCCTAAAGACATGTAGATCTGTCTGTCTGATAAGAGTAAAGTGAGAATTGGTAGGCTGGTACAAATCAAAGCAATGCATTGCAGGAAATCCTGGCTGCTGTGCTCTCCCTGTCCCTTCTTGCCCAACTACTGAAGTTCCTCCTTTGCTGCTTCTTGCAAACTCTGTCAGTACATCTGATGGATGCGAGGGGGTGTCTTTTGGCCACAGTGGGTTTTAAGTTGCTTCAGGAGGTCCTCAGCAGGCCAACTAGGTGCTGTAGCCCTGTGCTGCACCTCTCCTCTGCTTGTTGGCCTTGAGAGCTGGCTGAGGCTGGTTAGCTGACTTCAGGATTTGGCAGCTACTTCCACCCAGCAAAGGGCTGGAAGGATGGGGTGGCCATTTCATGGCATTTGCAATCCTCTCGCACCACACAAGGCCGAATTCTCCTCTGTGCTCTCACAACGTCCATGGAGTTAATCCCAACCTACAGTGATGCTGGAAAACTCTGACCTCTACAGCTAATTTCCAATGGTAATTCTAAAAGAAGAATGGTTGGCTAGTTTTGTTTTCCTGCCCGTGCCTAAGTGCATTTTGCTTTCATTATGTGGTGTCAAGTTGTTAATATTTATGGAGTACACAAAAGAATGAGAATTCTGTTTCGTGTTCAATCTGACATCTTTTGGCACCGCAATCCCCTAGTCATGGTAGTAGTTCTGTTTCAATTCGGCAGTGCTCTTTCGAGATGAAGTCCTTTAAAGTGTGGTTTGGCTCTGAGGAGGGTTTCTATGCAAATAGTATTCAGGGGGTCTGCCTTTATTGTCTCAAATATTAATAATTTCCAGATCAAATGCAATTGGCATTGAGTTTGTTTTCTTGCTCTTTCTTTCTGTTCTGTCAACTTGGTTAAATGTGTCGTGATGCTTTTAAAGTCAACCTGCTTCTTCCCTTGGCAAAGGCCACCCTGCATGGGGAGGTTCTGCAGACCTCCTCCAGTGCAGCTGCCCCTTCTACTCTGCAGAGCCTCCCATGGGCACAGGCAATTATAGCTGTGGGATCAGAAGTCAGTAAGTAGCCGGTTCCCTCTAGACAATCCTTTTCACCACAAGGGTAAAAGCAACTTAAAAGTGTGTTAGAACAGCCCCATGCAGAAGGCAGAAGCAGCAAAAAGTGGCTCCTGGGAGCTGCAGCAGGGACATACGCTTCTCCAAGGAGGTGTACTTGGGCTCTGGGACTGCATTTGCAGAGATGCAGGATGCTGTGCTCCCGTGAGCCTCTGGTAAGACAGTGGACTGCCTTGCTCTTGGGAAGCTCTGTCTGGCCACGCACCAGCACTCATCCAGATCTGCTCAGCCCAATCCAGGCTTATGAGGTTCTCATGAAGGATTACTTGGGGATTATGTCATTGCTGGCATGACTCTGAAATGCCTAGCCCTGGAGGCCTTCTCTGCAGCTCAAGCAGCACAGCCATGCGTACTAACATGGGTGAAGTAGTGATACTGCTTTGAAGGTTCTTGGGTCAATTAAGCTTGTTCTTGTGGAAACAAAGGCAGGCAGGAAAAAGCCACCTTAATACTGCTGTAACTGTGTGCATGTTATGGCTTGGCAGCAAAAACAATCA
The DNA here is from genome assembly GCA_033124195.1 of Coracias cyanogaster. Taxonomy (NCBI): domain Eukaryota; kingdom Metazoa; phylum Chordata; class Aves; order Coraciiformes; family Coraciidae; genus Coracias; species Coracias cyanogaster. The sequence continues at coordinate 159,912 of JAVSBS010002326.1, forward strand.
ATATCAACAAAATTCTCCAGAAAGCTGGGGGGAATGAGCGAATGCTACTGAAAAAGGGTATTTGATTCTCCTGTTAAAACAGCCTATATATCTTCAGAAAGGTAAGGAACAATGAATACTGAAAGCACAGGTGTAGTGCATGTCTTCAGAGAACATATGTTTACATATAAGCTACTTCCTCATGAGCATGCATCACTGGCAATGTATGCTGTGCATGCAGTGCTGAATGCATGGAATATAGCAAGAATGCAGTGTGGAAAAACATTGGCTCTCAAAGTATTCTATAAATCTAATGAGCTATTGAAGGTTTTACAGGCAACTGATTTCTTCCATTAAGTCCATTTCCCTGCCTAGACTTCATTCGCTGCTTGGTTTACTAGCTTAGGCATATATCGCGTATCTGTAACTACATGCAAAATACTTATTGAGACCAAATATCTCTGAGAATAAAACCCTTTGGGATAGAATGACAGCTCCCTAAGATTATATGTGAGATATTTTCAAGTTCTTACTAACTTTTTTTATAATTAAAAACTGCATTGTGTTGGACTATGGATCAGACACTCTAGTCTTAATAGATTTTTTTAATGAATGTTTGTGTATGAGGAAAGAAATGTGTATTAGTAGTATGACCACAAATACATAAAAAAACCCCAACCTAGCAACCTTTGTGCTAGAGGCTTGGGTCATCTGTCACTTAGATAACCCCTTGTTATTGCCAGTGACCCTGTAAGTACAGATGTTAACGTTAAATGTCTTCCACCAAGTATGCTCCGTGGTAGCATTTTGTGCACTCTACACCAGCTGAGTAGGATGCAACATAAGTTAATTTGCAAACTTTCACATTTTCTGACATATTTCAAAGTCCATGCAGACACTTTAGCTGGGGTTATGGTGCCAATGAATTGTGCCCTTTGATCCAGAGGAAGCCAAGCTTGGCTTCTGCCATGCTCGCCTCCTGCTGCGGCCTGTGTGAGCTGCCGGTGGCTGTGCCTTTTGTCCAGGAAAATAGAAGTTATGTCTTGGTTTAGCTCAGTAGAAGGAACCGGTTGTAAAGCTTGAGCTGAAATGTTATGGGGTGATCACACAGTTTTATTGTCTCTCCACACATTAGTGACCAAATGAAAGAGCACTCTGGAAGGGCCTGTTCCCTAAGATGCAGACAGGATGTCTATTTCCCTCCACCCCCCAGCAAAAGGTATCAAGAATTTATTTATTGGATCTTAGCACATTCCTCCTCCTGCTTTCTGACACTTGATATGAAAAGCACCTGAAAGTGTGATCAATGTTTCATCTGCTGCATGGCAATGGTTCTAGTTAAAGGGGAGCCTAGGGGACACTTTATGAGCTATTAAGTAATTCATTAACTAGAAGGCTGTGTACTTGACAGGAGCGAGCCAGGTAGGCTGGGGTGTCTTCTGGAATAGTGTGCCAGAGTTTAAAGATGCAGCAAATACATGTTCACTTGTTGTGCTTGTGAGTGATGACTTGTTGCTTTCAAAACTGGCTAAGGTAGCATAGAGGTTTGTGCCATAACTCAGGTGAACCAAAAGGTGTGCTTTTCCTTCCTGAATAAAATCTCACTAGAGACAAGGAAGTAGGATTTGAAAGTCTAGAAAGCAATTGTCAGCCTTCAGCATGGCTGAAGCGGGTCTGGAATTCCCCAAACCATTGTATATATGTGGGTTTGGTCAGAAATACCCTCTAGGGTACTAGATTTGTGGGGTCTCAGCATAGTCACAGTCCTTTGGTGAAGCAAGAGAAGAAAGAAGCTACTTGGATTACCCTGCAAACACCAATAAATTAACTACCTCTTTTTTCAGCCTACCTTGAGTCCTAGGCTTCCTAATCTAATGGAAATATTTTATAATGTGTTCTGTTATAAGGTGAAGCTATTTATTTTCCATCATAATGTTCAAAACCATTCTCAATTGATATACTGATGTTCTCAAACCCAGCTATTGGTTAAACTAAATTTCAAGCTCACAAAAACAGAGTCTTAAAAGTTGTGAGACTTTAAAAGCTCCTCAAATACCTTCTGATTTCTGTTTTTCCAGGTTCACCGGGCTTCTGTTTTAAGCACTGCCCTCCCCTCCAGTAACTGGGACAGCTTACCAGTGTGTGCTTTAAACAAATGCACATTAAAATTCTCCCACATTCACCAGGGTTGGTGCTATAAGATGCTTGACAAATATTGCAAGACTCCTCCTAAATCTTTTGGCAAGGCTCCCAGTTGCATCCAGCTGATAGGTACCCATTGGGTTTTGACTGTATGAAGTATGAGGAAGTATTCTGGAAAAAGGAGCAGTGGCAGGGTATGAGCTCCCTACCTCAAGAGCTCAAGCTTGCAAGGAGGGACTTCAGCTGCAGAGCACCCACAACAAATGAATTGCAGATTAAATGTGTGCCATAGATGGTGGGTCTAACAGGGTTCAGAGGCGGTGTATTTCTAGCTGCCACCACCCTCCTGCCACTTTGCCCTGTGATAGCCTGTTTGGTGGGCTATCTCCAAGATGCTCTTGCAAGAGCAAGAGGCTGAAGGTGTACCAGTGATTCCAGTTGAACTTCTCTGACCTTGGACTGTTGGTGGTGAGGAGCCAAAGGAGGTTGGGAGAAAGTTGAAGTGTTTAAAAATTAAAAATTAATTTGTAGTTGAAGTGAAAAATGAAAATCTCAGCAACTTATGTGAAGCAAATTCAGGGAAATGTTGATTATTTCCCTAGAAATTGTTCTATTAGGTTTAACGTTAAATGTAATAGTCATATTAAATATGAAATGCATGGCTACGAAGGGTCAATGTAAATATTTACTGTAGCATTAACTACATGATATGATTGCAATGGAATGTTTGGACTGTGTTTCCCCATTTCGTCTTTGTCATAATCAACATGTTTCCCCAAACATTTTGGTTTGAACAAAACGATATTGATCTTTTTCAATAAAAATGGTTTTAGTCAGTGGTTTTCCAGGCATCTGTGACATACAGGGTGGAAGTTGGACTGACCTTGTCCCTTCCAGCATCCCGGGTTGCTCTTCCAGAGTAGAGTGCTATATAGTGCTGGGGAGACATTGTATTCCAGGGGCAGTTGGATTGAACCAGGTGGTGCCATGGGAGGAATCTGGGACTGCTTAGGAAGAGAAAAGAAAGCAAAATGCTTTTGCAAAGGACAGAGGAACACAAATGGGAGTTGCTAGAGCCAGGTCCTTACAGACACTCTCTTTTGGTTGGGGTTTTTTTGAGCTAAACCAATGGGAGTGAGGCCCTGGGTGTCTTTAGGGATCCATCCCTCTCTCTTGTGGGGCTGTGGCAGGGTTAGCCTAGCCAGGCACGCTGGCTTGGGTTGTAAGACCTGCTGGGAAGCCCTGGACACTGGTTCAAAGATGCCCAAGTGTGAGTTTGTTGTAAGCTCAGGCTGCTGGGTCCAAGCTATTCTGATGCTGGGGTGGGCTGGTCCTCCCTCAGCAGCTGCTGTGCCAGGGTTTGGTGGGGTCTCACGGCTATGCTGGAGCCCTCGTCCTCCTGCCTGCCTCTTCTGTGGGCACCTCAAGGCTGCTCTCCCTGCATGTCCCTGGCTGTTGGCACCTTCCCCCAGATGCAGGTTTACTTTCTTGTTCTCTGAGTCTTGCCTACCTCCCAGGCAGCCTCAGGGGACAGCTCACATCTGTGCTTGTCCTGTCAAGAGATGATCAGCTCTCTGTGCTGAAGCAGCCGCTATAGGAAGAGGTATGGGCAAAGCTGATTTGCACCAGTTTATGGTGGGTTTAATAATTTTCCACTTCTGCAGAGAGGCCTTCCTACTGCTTTGCTGCCTGTGTGTGGTGGAACAAACATCTGTTGGGCCAGCTCTAATTTGCAAGTGAGGGCAATTACCCGTGGCACAGGTGTGTTATCCTCTGAAAGATTTTATTTCTTTCGAATGTGGACATATCTGCAAATAATTTGAGGCACTGCTATTTTATAGCCTTACACCCTGTGGAGGATAATTACTGAGCTTTTTTCTTCACCTTACTGTATCTTTGTTTTATTCACCAGAGGAAAACTCCCACTTATACCCCTCCCATTTGCCACATAAAAACTCTTTGAAGTGGGAATACAAGTCACAATAAGTTTATTGTTAAAGTAAATTAGCACTGAATGAGAACACAGTGTATGTTTATGAGCCAATACATTTTGGAGAATGAGCCATTAAATTCCAGTAGTTTGGCTCCTGTCTTTGCGGTTCACTGCTGACTTGCATGAGGGTTTGATAAGAATCAGTGGGAGAATGAACTGACCATCTCCTGCAAACCAAACACTTTTTTGACCTTTCTGTCTGCAAAATACAGAACCTTTAGGGATCTGTTTCCTTTCATTGCAGGCTGCATCTGCAGATGATTGGAAACATACCTACAAGTCCCAGGATGTTCAGATCCAAAGTCTTGGAAGTTGAGTTCTGCATCAAACCCTTTGAAGTTCATTCCCATCTCTGCAAATGACTGATGGAAATGAATGAGCATCTGAAACTTGTTAAGAACCTAATCCAAGGACTCCCATTTAGCTTAGTGGCTTTTGGATCAGGGCCTTGCAGTGAGCTGTCCTGAAATAAGGGACATTCATTTTCCATCTCGGTTTTGCTCTGTTATTGATTGGTAGGAACCTGAATGGTCAGACAAAATCTAATGAAATTTTTCTTTTCCTATATTCATTTAAATGTTTTTTAAATGGCAGCCTGGCATGAAATGATGCCTAAAATAAGTCAAGAATAACAAGAAATTTGTGGGCTTCAAAATTATAAAGGAAATTGAGATCCTTGACATTTGGGTTGGACTCCAGGGCTAGTTTAGTCATCTGGCCACTTTCTGGTTCCCAAGGCTCATCCTGTTCTTGAATGCGGTAACAAGTTTGCCCGGCCTGGGGACAGAACATAAAATGTCATTGCTAGCTCCATTCTTTCTGGCCCAGGCTTCTCTTATTTGAGGGTGGCTTTAGATTGTGCTATTGGTGCAGAGCACACAGAGCTGGATATGGGAAAATCTCCTCGTCACAGGGCTTTCCTGTATCGTCCAACTTGCCCATGATGTCTGCAGGGGACTTGGACAAATGCTCACTGTGTGCCGAACCTGGCTCAGGAGTGAATGATGCTTGGGGTTTGCTGACCTGGCTTAGCGTACTGGTGCACAAAAAGTGATGCTAGGACCTGGTGAGCGTGGAGGCATCTTAAAATGGCCCTCTGTGCAACTGCAGTGAATGCTTAGGAAAAAATTAACTTTACTGCTTTTTCTTTCCATGTGGTGCTTAAAGCTGACACAGAAAAAGTGGAGAGTTCGTATTTTGTACTGGTTTAGTCTCTCTGAACTCTGTTTATGCAGCTTCTCTTGGTATGGCTGTTACACATAACAGCCATACCAAGGGGAGATGGAAGAAACCTGACTTTGCCCATCAGACAAGTGGTGTGAAAGTTGGTGTGAAAGAACAGCTTCTGAATTTTTAAGTTTTCCCTGAGGTGGCACATTGGAAATGATGTGAATGTGAAGTCCTCTTAAAATCATATTGTAAATTTGCCTGTCAGAATAGAAGGATACATTGATCTTGACTGGAGAAAAATGCATATCACTGTCTGAAGAAAACAAACCTTCTGAAGAGAAATATTGACTCACTGAGGTCAATGTTAAAGCCAACACCAAGTGATTATATATGTGAGTCTTCCCTTGGGTTAGGAAAGCATCAGCCCACCTGGCATGTTGGTTCCCTGCAGGGTTCTGTACCCCAGCTCTGCAGACATTGTGGAGGCCACAAGCCCAAGGTGCGAGATCCAGGACTGGGTGGCGTGAGCTGATTTTCCTTGGGCTGCAGTGGCTCATGGCAACTGGCAGACATTGCTGCAGCCCTCAGGTTGCTTTAGTCAGCACAGGGAGACCTATGCAGGGAAATATTTTGTGCTTTAGGAACTGAAGAGCTAAATGCAATCCACGTGGGAGCACAAGGCCAAGTAAAGCATTAACACCAGAGTTAAGACAAACCAATTCAGGAATAACTAATATTGTTGACTTTGCTTGCACAAAATGTCACTTTCCTTGAGCTTTTCTTTTCTCCCCCGAGAGCAGGTTTAAGGGCAAACACAAATATTAGTCATCTTTCTCCTATTAATTATTGTTAAAGATTTAAGGGATCATAGACTTTGAAGTTAATGCCCCATTCAATGTGGGAAAATGCAAAACTGTCCATCCCCAGTGGTGTTGTTCTTTCTGGCTGGCTGGTTGATCACAGACCGACTGTCCTGACTTGTGACATCGGCAGCACATTGCTTTGCTTAGAGGTGGTGATTGTGAGATGAAGCAGGTTTTGGATGAGGAGAGCGAGTGAGCACACCTGTGTGTGTGCATCACATGTGTTTGTCTGCTCTCCTGAATATGAACATGAATGAATTGCAGCAGTGGACCTGCTCCGAAACCCTAGTGTGGCAAGCCTGATATTTTTCACCTCGTGCAAGATTTTATCTTTGCTTATCCTGTGCAGTGATCTCTTTCATGTCTTACATACAAAATAACTTCTGAAATCCTGGATTAACCTCGGAATGAAAGTTTTGATTTCCTCCAAACATGGGTGGCTTCCATGGCCTGCTCTACTCTAAAAGTGACTCTCTCCAAATGGCGCTGTAGGGCTCACAGATTGGCATCTGTCAGTTCCAGATTGGATTTCTTTGCTCTATAAAAGTGAAGATGTTTGGTAACTCTGCACTCTTCCTCAGATTGAGATGAGCAGAGTTATTCCTTTCTTAGGAATGTCTTGTCAGCTGTGTCGCTGCCTTTCATCAGCCAGACATAGGCATTACGAAAGATGGAGTTTGAACTCATATTTAGAGTTATTGCAGGGGATATGTCTAGGGAAAAAGGACCCAATCCTGCTAACAAGATTTTAGGAAGATTTGAAGAATGGGACAGTTTTTGTAACCTTAGTATATTTGTCACACAGCATTGAATACAAAGCTACTGAAAGACAAACAACGTGGGTAAAAAAATCAATTTTTTTTACCTTTATTAATTTTTATAAACCTAGGTGATTTTTATTGTTTTCTAAAAGGGTTAAAAAATTACAAACATTTCTCATCAAGAGCAGACATTCCTAAGAGTCCTGTTTATTGTAATTTTTAAAAAATATTTCTGCTCAGCCACTGAACCCCAACTCCATTTTTTTACATAGCTCTGTCTGTAGTAAAAGCCAGGGAAATCACTGCCCAGAAGTGGGATTTGCACCCACATCGCCTGCCTGCCCTAATTGGCACCCTCCAGGGCACTCTAGGTTTGGTGTTCCACCTGGCCTAGACTTGCTTGAATATTGAGAGAAGGAAAAGGGAGGGAACTGGCTCAGTAGCCTGCTCCTACTTTCCTGTACAAGGCAGTCCTTGATGCAAGTCCTTCCCTTTACTGAAAAAGTGTATATATATATATAAAAAAAAACCCATAAACAAAAACCGCAAAACAACCTTTTTTTCACTGTTTGGAATGATACCTACAATCCTGTTCCGCGCAGCAACAGTCATAAGAATGAAACAGCATTTCTCACTCCTTTCTGAACTCATCTGCCTCTTCTGTGATAGTGGCAGGCTTGGAAATGACTGCTGATTACAACAGGTAAAAGCCATGAATACAGAGGGACTGGGAGGAAAATTGCATTGCAATCTGTCATCCACCCTGGAAGCCAGAAGGGAGGTGGTCCTGTGCCAGCACATCCTCCGTACACACGGTTTAAGGGTAAAGGGGGAGCTGGACTCTCCCAGGGATCGATGCTGAGCTTTAACATGTTCCAGAAATCAGCTCTTCAAGCAAAGGAGAGAACATCCTGGAGGCAGTGCCGGCTCCGCAGCAGGGGTGGGGGCAGCAGGAGACCATCACCTGGCAGTCAGCAGGTTGAGGCAATGCTGGAGAGAACCACTTGGCAAGGGGCAGGTGGACCAGACAGCAGGAGTGCGGCACCATTTGCTCCACGACTTGGCATTAATGAGACACCTATTGGAATTCTGCACACTCTTTAAAGACCTTCTGTGCAGAAAATCGTTACGTTTACCGTAATCCTTTGGCAAGTGAAAAACCAAACTGGAATCTTCCCTGCTGTACTTATTTGTGGACTTCCTAGGAGGCTTTTGGAGCTGTGTGGGTCACGTTGCTTTCTGGACAGAGGTGCTGAGAGGTAGACAGCCACTGCAAGCGATGTACAAACTGGAGATCCTCATGCACGAAGGGGGTAGGATTTAGCATGAAGGGCTGTTATTTGACTTGACAGTCAGGGTTGGGTTTTTCCAAGTGGTTTCCCTCCATGTGTGCATGCTCTTAAAAGCACTGTTGTTGCACATGCAGGAGAGAGCTAACATGCCAGCAATGGAAGCACACAATGGAGAACACCTCTCAGAAACATGGCCCCCAAAACTAGGACTGTATTTCTAAGGAGCTTAAATACCCAGCATGCTGAGTTTTTCCTAAAAGACTGGCTGTAGGATTAGCAATGAAGGGATAGGCTGTGAGCCAGCCAGGCTGTGTTTTAAAAGTGCTTTTTCTTAGGCCAGCTTAAAAGCTCTTGGCTTCCTCAGCAGCAATGGCGTGCAGTCTGTGGAAGGAGGCTCCATGCTAGGGTAAAAGCAGCCTATGGTGCTCTCTGACTTATGATGCAGCTGGACAGTAGGGAAGGGAAGGTGCCTTTTTCTTTTCATGATGCTGATGACCCCTTATGGAGCCTCACTGTTTCCTTCCCAAGGAGACCTCTGCTTTCCATATGTTTTGAAGCAAACCGTTGCTCTCCTGCATGACCATTGCATGAACACAGCACTGATTTACAACCTCTATTGCTTCAAATTTGAAGCTCTGGCTCAGCAGCTGGAGAATTCAGGTGGTGCTCCTGAAGCCCTGCCCCAGAAAGGTGGCCCTTGCTGGGGCAGAACTAGGAGCTCCCTGCTGATTTACATGGGCTTCACTGGTTCACAGTGCTTCAGGAGGCAGCCCTGCACCCTCGGCTTCCTCACCTCACTCTGACCTACCTGGAGGGAAGGATAGGGAGGAGACAGGGGAACTACTCTTTTGTTGAGGGGCTAGGGATGCCCTATCACTTACTGTAGCTGGGAACAAGCCTAGCATCCTCTGTAGTACCAGAGCCAGGAGGCAGCAAGAGAAATGTATCATCTTGTGCCTGGTGTGGTAGGGGGAGGAGAAAATGTCTTTTCAAGTGTAATAACACCTAGGTTTTATAATCCTGCCCAGCTCAGGCTTGACAATTCTTCCGATAGCCCAAATACTATAAATTCAGTTGAAGATAACAGAACAGATGGGAAAAACATATGGTTTGTAGGTAGTGTGTGGTGGTTGATATTTGTGGTACATTAGGGGAATTTTATTTTATTCTCTCTCTTTCCCTGGATAACTTTTTTGATACTTTCTTGAGTTCTTTGTGCCTTTAGGTGAGCTTGGGGCTTTGCAAATGTCTGATAACTTGTCTTTGTTCAACCAAATTATCAGATGCTTTCTAACTCTCCTTTAGAGTTAGATGATGAAGGATGAGATCAGGCTTGAGCCAAACTCAGCCTCAACTTGCTTCTTGAATGTGTTCTCATGATGCAGGGAGATTGTGCTTGGACTAGAGCTCCTGAATATGTGTAAGGGCTTTGTTTACTATTTGCTGATCCATCTTGGTTCATCACCTGCACACCTGCCTTCCTGCATGGCCAGAAACTACATGTCTGTCCTCCTTCTCACATTCAGTAACAAAATTATGTGCAGTAGTATTCTTAGTGTATTGCTGACCTAACGTGTCCCACTTTGGCATCTTTATCTGAAAGCTATTTGTAGGGTTTTTGACTTCAGCTTGAGCCAAGGATCTTCGGTATTATCTTGGGCTCCTCAAGGCAGTCTGGTGGTGCATGATCCATCATTGGAGATGTGGAGTATGCGAACACACTAATGAAATAAATGCTGCAAATACGTTTGTTTTGTTAACACTGTAAATCTGTTGCCCTGTGGGATAGACAATGTGAAGTGCATGGGACTAAGCTTATCCTGATGACAAAGCCAAATGTGCCATGGGGAACCGGACACAATGAGCAGCAGAGAGTTTAGGTCAATTTAGCTGAGATGGAGTTGGGTTGATGTCCTTGCTGCTGAAAGCATGATACCAAATAGCGCTTTTTTTTTTAAATCCAAAATGCAGGAAATTGAGTGGAAGATTACTGTTTTAGCTGTGTCTGGAAAGATGTACTGCAAATTAATGGAAACCAAGGATATGATCCTGCAAAGCATTTGGCATTTCTATAATCATTGTGTGCTCAGTTCTGGGCTCCCATTGACAAGGATGAGTTTCAGATTTGGCTTGTGGAATTGACTGGGACAAACTCCCTGATGTGGATTTTTATTTCAGGAGCACTGGTCGGGTTCCAGCTGGCAGGAGGTCAGTGAGTTGTCACTGAGAACGCAGCTCAAAGGCTAAGGGAAATCGTAGGAGAAGGATTATCTTGGCAATGCTGTGGGGGACTACAGAATTTTAAGGCGATTACAATCTGCACATGCTGATCAATGAAGATCCTTAACTCTGGCATCTCCCCCTTGAGGCCGGACTTTAAAATTACAAAACTCTGAGGATCAAAAGAAACTGTTTGGAACAGTGCTGAAGACCCAGAGTTGCAGGCCCTAGTAGAAGGGCTGGTGACTCCCATGTTAGCCGAGTACAATGTCTGCAAGTTCTGGAGAAGGGGGCTTTTCATTAATATCTATCTACACTAGCGTGAGCAGGAATAAGATACAGAACTTGGAAAGGTGAAGGCTAAACGGTGGGCTTGATATTAGTGGAGGTTGTATGTTGTGCCACATTGCTTAGTTCATGTCTGAAAGGCCAGTGGAGAGATGCTGTGGCTGGGGACAGGATGACTGTACTTGAGGAGCTCTACAGATTCATCTTGCTTTTTTGCTTGACTGGAGAACGCTTCTGGTCCAACACACAGACTGTGAAATCATAAGACGTTTACAAAGTGACTTTTCACACCTAGAGTACATTCTTAGGAAGGGAATGCTCTATGGGTCAGAAGTTAGGGGAAAAAAAATGTTACTGGGTTTCTGATTATATTTTACATATATATTCCACCATAGAAATGTTTCTTTTGGAAGGATGCAGCACATGTAACTATTCACTTGGTCTTTAAGTGAAGTGTTTTTTCAGCTGTAATTGTGTCCTTTATTCCTAAACTTACCCTTATAATTAAAAGGATATGACAAGCTCTTGCATTCCTAAACGCTGACCTGTTTAACATGACTGGTTGAGCTTGATGTCTCTTCTCTACTTTTTTCTCTTTCCTGAGTTCCTAACTCCCAGGTAGCCAAAACAATTTGTTTGCTACTAATAGCTCTTCCACCCACTTGCCACACCTAGTCAGTGGTTCAGCAGTGCAGTACTTTTTAAATCAGCCAGAACCTGATTCTGCTCTGGCATACGCTGACTCGGTATGGCTGCAGCTCCAACAGCGAGAAGGGAATCGGTCTCGATCTATAAACATTCTTCCTCTGAAATATTTGGCAGTGACTTCTTTTAACCTTATTGCAGAAATTTCCTTTGCAGGATCATGCAAAATGTATTCTGCATTTGACAGGGCATTTAATGAATCCTTGGTTTCCTCAGTTTCAATAAATGCATCTTGCTCAAAACTTTATAGACGAGCCCCACTGGCAATAAAGCCTGTATCTTGCATTTAGCCAACAGAAAGCGAAGATGGAAAGAGCATCTGAGGAAAATGGTGCTGATGGCTGGTACTCGGGGTAACTGGAAATGAGATGAAGAAAGCAAATGGTACATGCAGGTTTTCATCTGCCTGATGCAGAATCTGTGGCATTTAAATTAATGTTTGGAGAAGGATCCCTGGTCTGGCTGAGCCGCGGGGTAAACTCTGCCAGGCCATCCTTCTGTTCTCATGGTATTAGCCCAGGGAACTGCTGTTCCCTGGCTGCTGCTGGATTCCTGTGTAAAAGGGAAGCTAAACAGGGTGTTTCTGTCTGCCCTCAGTACAATGAAGGCATAATAAATTAGTCAATAAAACACATCTTGAGGAGGAAGTAAAACAACTGCTTTGTGTATGCACATGTCAAGGCCCAAAGCACCCTTGTCAAGCAGAAGGGGCAGCTCTTCTCCCGGTCCCTTCCTGGTGTAAGTGTGATGGTGGGTGTGATCTGCACCAGGCGTTTCTGCCCGTGTGGAGCACTAGAAGAGGTAGAGCAAAGAGCCAAACACTCTGGAAAGAGAAGAGGCAGCAGGAGCTTGGCATCTGGCTTGAGAAAGGAAGAAGTATGAGTAAATATTTGAGGGGAACAGCCATCTTAGCCTTTTCATTCAGGGCCCAGGTCTGGCAGTTTTTGCTGAGGCCAGGAGGATGAAGCCTTGTGTTTGTCATTAGGACTACGTACACATGGTTTTGTGGATTTTGTACTTTTACGGCTGCTCTGTGATAATGTAGGAGAAAAATAATCCTTTATAGTCCCTGATTATCGGGTTACAGTTTATTAGAGATATAAATGCCAGCTATTTAAATGACCCTGCATTAGGTTGTCCTTGGAAAAACAGAATTTGTAACTAAAAGGAGAGTGCAAGGAACTCCTTAGGAAACAATAATGCCTTATTAGTTGGCACAAGCACTGTATATTTAGAAATTTTAAGTCATTGAGTAGTTTTAAACGAAGTATACTTGCAGTGGTTATCTTCCTGCTTTATGGACAAAAATACTTTATTGCTAGCTATTATGAGCTCCACAATCTCTAGGCAGAGATTTTAATGGACTAGATACAGGGCACGATCAATAATTTTAGTTAACATTTCAATTCTATTAGCTTACTATGCTGATAGCTTTCACTGTGGGCTGAATCACAATCACAAGTATACCACAAGAATAACTGGACAACATTTACCTATATGAAGAGTTATTCTACAGGGCCATATATCACACGGATTGCTGAAAGTATTACTCTTCTTCACATTGCAGCTTGCTACTGCCATTTCACTGTGCAAATGATTGTAGAGCTAGAGGGTTATGGGAGGACGCTCTGTGAAGCTCTGTTGAGTGCTGGCTGTAGTGGCTTGTCTGTACTTGGTTGTCTTCCAGATCTCTGGGGTTGGGCTCCACCTGTGCCAAAGAAGTGTGTCGTCTAGTGGTTCCCATCCTTTCTGGAGCCAAGCCTCATGTTCGAACCCTGGCAGTGTCCCATGCTTCCTTGGATAGAGCTCCAACTGGATCAGGGCTTGGAGTCCTGGTTTGCTGCTTGCACTTGTATGCGTGCACCTGCTTTCTGATGTGAAGTGTTAGCAAGTACAGTTTGGCGTGTTAATGCAAAATCTGTCAGAGCAGGTTGCCCACCTGAAGTCAGTTTCTTAAATGTGTGGCAACCACATTTCTGCTGTGATTTCTGTGATCCTGGAAACCCTGCTGCTGTTTAGAAGGGAGAGGTTGTGCTGTCTCCAGCTCTTTCTTACCCTTTAGACTGGTGCCTGGACTGGCTTTGTAAACTGCATCCTTGATACCCTGACCCCATTCATGGCTGTATGGGGTGTAAGTTAGAACAGCCTGGGGCTTCTGTGCTCTTACCACTGACCTCAGAGGTGCTTTTGTCAAAACTTCCATTCCTCAGATCCCTGTGTGGGGAGAAGGGTTTATCTAGCTGCAGCATGGGCTGTTGGTGGAAGGTCTTCCTCTGGAAAACTCTGGTTTCTGGGGAGCTGTGATGTGTAGCTGGGCTGCTAGCAGAATAATGCAAGTCTAAGGTCCCATTTTTACTCTAATGTCCAAAGGAGTGTAGAAGATATTGCCATGCAAAAAATGCATATTCGGATTTCCTCACACTTGCTTTCTTAGCATTGTTTTGCTTTGCCAATTTCTAGCTTGTGTTGGAACCCTGCTGCAGAAAGGCAAATTATGTTGTGTTTGCTTTAGCCCAAAACAGTACACAAAGCACTGGAGCTCTCCAAACCCACATCAAAGGTGAACATACCCTCTGCTGCTCCAGACACGTCTGTCAAAAAGGATAAGCATTTGCTGTTGCATGGAGAGATAGTTAACCTACCTGCTAATGTAGCAAATTACTTCTGCCCCTTTTGGCTTGGAAAAGACACTTGGAAATTAAACCTGTGTAGTCTGGGCAAAATGCATAGCAAACTCAGGTGGCAAACAGCTCCACAGAGAATATCAGCAATAGGATGTAAGAGAGACAAAAAATGTTCTGAACTTATTTATTTGGTGGCAGTGTCTTCAAATCTGCAATAAAAGAGTATCCCCTAACAGAAAACGTGCTCTGCTGCTGCTTGTACTGTCCCTGTGCAGGAACAGACCGTGGAGGCCTCCCAGGTACTGCGCAAAGCAGGGGCTTGTTTTGCCTAAAATCTGTCCCACTCAATTACTGTCAGGGTGAGAGCTGGACTCTGCTCAGTTTGTACAGCTAGCCTCAGGCTCCTGTAAACCACTTTCATCTACACGGATCCCCGAGGATCTCTTAACCTGTGACTTGGGCTCCGCAGCCTGTTCTGCGAGTGGGAAATCGTGTCTGGCTGACAGAGGTCTTGCTGCCCCTTCTGATAGCAGCAGCCTGTTTCACACTTGTCATCACAGGACCTGGAGCTTCTCTGAAAAGTGGCTTTCCAGCAGGGTAACTACAATTAACGATCCACTGTAAGTGCCATAGATGAAACCACACCATCTATTTAAATTAAAAATTTATATCATTACTTTATAAATATCTATTTTCTTTCTAAAATCATCACCCCAGTTGAAGGCTGTGGCATTTCCTGCAAATGATGACCGGCTGGGGTTAATAGCCATTCATTGTACCAGGGGTTATCGGCTCTCAGCAGGGCTTTTATTTTTTCCCCTAGGAAATTTCCTGTCTTTAGGTCTGTATCACTTAAGTGATACTACTGCCTTAAATGTCAGCTGGCATACCAGGATGCTCTTCTGGCTTACTCAGCTTTGTCTGCGAGCAGGGTGGGAAATGTTCTGTGAGTTTTGTTTCTCATGGAAAATACACTTTTCACGACATAGATTTGCTTCTGTTTGGGGAACACTGACTTTGGGGATTTTTTGGTTTAAAGGTTGTTGAGGTTTTCTTTAGTTAGCTTAAAGCTTAGAGCTGAAAGCTTACGTTTTCTGTGCAGGAAATACCCATTATTTTGTTGTTTCCCCACCTCAGAGTTTTGCAACAGAAAAAAATATATGTTGTAAAAGTGGATGGGGAAAGGGGAGGATTAGCAAACCCCAATGCTTTCTACAGAGAAAGAGTCAATTTTTATGCAGCTGAAATATGTGTTTTCTTTGGCTGGACCATTTTTTTCCTAGTGGAACTGAAATATTTTTCTTTGGGGCAATGTGAGTTTCCCTTGGGCCCAAGTGAGCTCTTGGTGCCTCCTGGGACTTAAGGCCCACAGTCTGTGTGTGACCGTGGGGCTGCCCTGCCACGTAAACAGCCACCACCACCAGCAGCCTTCCCCCACTGGTGGTGAGTTATGGGGTATTGTAGGAAACTTGGGTGAGTCAAGCAGGCAAATGAGGCTCTTTGGCCCCTGGAGCAGCTCAGCGCTTGAACTGCTTTGTAATGAAGCATTTTTGCTTTCCTGAACAGTTATTTTTCTGCCAGTGATTCCATAGGTGTTTTCTGCAGGCCAGCTTGCAAAGCAAAAGTGACTTCTGTATGCCAATGTGGCAAAATAAATGTTGAATCCTGGCATTTTGCTTAGGATCAAAACCGTGCTTTTCAGAGAAGAGCCCAGGTTTAGATGATGGAGTATTTCTGGTTTATCTTCTCAGTTCCCCTGTTGAGGATTTACAGTACTGTAAATCTAAGTCTAATGTCATGTAAATACGTAGTAATGTAACTATATTTATTTCCCTCCATGGAGCTGTCTAGGTTTACACCAGTGAGAGTAAGAACAGTATTTGGCCCTTTAGTATCTCTCTCCAGATAATAGAAGTCATATGAGGGTTTCACTAAATATTTGGCAAACCTACTAAAACAAGCCCAACAAACTACACAGGACGTAGATTAATTTCCTCCACCAGCATCTGGGTTCAGCATTATAATTAGCAGCAGATCTAGTGATACGCTAAACAAAGATGTTTATGTCAAATAGCTATTTCTTAGAAGAAAAAAAGAGAGAGAAGGGGTCTTAAATTAATCGAATACCATGAAATCAGTCCACATTGCTAGCCTGGATGATCAGCAGTTACTGCCAGCGGTGTTTACAGATGGCAGCTAGCAAAATTTTCAGTTATGTTGTTCAGTTCAGGATTCCATAGGCATTGCAGGGGTACGGAGGACTTTAATCTGTCTTCACTTTCTTACCTCTCCTAATGGCTGCTTTTCCCACTTGAAGCTTCTTTTGATCTCTTGACATATGAATCACACTTGTTCACTTGGACTCACTTAGGCTTTGGCTTTAAATCAACTCTGCATGTTGAATGCACCTCATACAAGTGACAGGCAATGCTTGGAAAAGTTGGCATGGAAGCTTTATCAAACAACAGCCAAAGCAGGCATCTCCACAGCCCTGTGAAGTCTCTGCAGCCCCTGAGCTGCCACAGCAGGGCTCTGTGTATGAGGAGGACAAAGTTCCTGTTGGTGTTTTGGAACATGGAGCTCCCAGTCACTGCCAGGAACCTGGGGAGGGGGAAAAGAATGAATTATTCAGGCCTCTGAAGAAGTCTGAATTGAGCTTTGCTCCTAGAAACAGATACAGATCTTTGTGTGGGCTTGATAAAGGAAACTCCGGCCTTCCTGAGATTGGGTGGTTGCTCTGTAACAAAATCAGAACTGCGAAGAGTTAATTTAATGCAGAGGAATTCTATTAATTTCTGGAAAGACTGAAGGAAATCACCAACCAAAATGATGAAGAGCAGGCTGAAGACATTTGACAACTCTTTTAGACTGTTTTGCCACAAAATGACCTTGGGTTTATAGCTGTGTCACGCTAACGTTTGAACCTTCGGTTTGTGTGCTGGAGGGCTGTACTCTGCCAGTGGCAAAGGATGCTTTCACTCATTTATAACCTAGAGATATTAGACATCATAAAAAGTTCAATATACCAGTGTGATGATAATATATCTGTTGTCTGCACTGCAAACTTCCCAGCTAGCATTCCAGGATTATGTGTCAGGCAGTAATTAGAATGATGCATTTTACATCTTCTGAAATAGTGCCAGGGAGAGAATTGCTTTCTATTTGGAACAGTGCTAGTGGTACAGCTGGAAACACTGTCTAATGAAAATACTTTTAAACATCTCTTTGTCTGTGTTTGGTCCCGAGCTGCCCAAGGAACACAGGCAACCTCTTACGTTCACCTTGCTGCATTGCAGAAGAATTACTGAATAGGCTGTCAACGCTGATTGCAAATGTGGAAGAGTCCCAGTTTTAAAGCTGGTGAACCCTCCTGCAAAGAGCTCAAAGTGATACCAAAGTACCAAATGCTCAAAATGTTCAGGGGGATTTGTGATTTTTTTTTTTTTCCTTCCCCTGATCGTCAGGGTGGAACACCTTCCACTGCAGCCAGGGTGACCTCCTGAGGCACCCAGTGGATTTGAGATCCAGTTCTGGATCGTAATTTAGAGAACAGCCCATATGTATCAGGATGTTTT
The DNA here is from genome assembly GCA_033124195.1 of Coracias cyanogaster. NCBI lineage: Eukaryota > Metazoa > Chordata > Aves > Coraciiformes > Coraciidae > Coracias > Coracias cyanogaster. Next base: position 177,524 of record JAVSBS010002326.1, read on the forward strand.
AGTTCAGCTTAGTGAAAGGTAGAGAACTGTAATTTTATATCTATGATCTCTGAGTATAAATGCAGAGGTAGGACCAGAAGATTGGTAGACTTGTCTGGATTCAAACCCTGGCAGAATAGGGATGAAAATCTTGTACTGAAATTTGAAATAATAAACCTTAAAAAGGTAGATTTGTTTATGTTGTTTACTGGACTTCTCATAAGGGACTTCAGTCATTTGTGATCAAAACTGCCATGTCTACAATAAAAGAAACCTTTATTTCATTTGTTTATAACCTATACCTGGGCGTGAAGGCTCTGGGTCAGACCATAATGCTCTGATCCCAGTAACAACTTACAATAAAGTCTGACTCTAGCTACATTATGTCCTGCCTGGGCTTCACAGGAGTAGTCTTATTAATCCTGGGGGTTAGAGAAAGTTGATGAATGAACAGATGCCTGTATGGCCTCTTTCCCACCCAAATCAGTAAGAAAAGCTCTTGGTAAAGTAGAATCAAAATAAATTAGTCCATATAAAATATTTAGGTGTTACCTTCTGGTTATACTAGCATTTCTCAGAGTGCAAGTCAAATAAGCACACAGGAAAAAAATTGTCTGTGTTTTCCACTAGACTGGTACTGAGATTCCTGCCTTTCCCACAGCCAGTCTTTGGGAATGTCATAATGGCTTATCACATGTTCCTTGTACTGAACATGAGGTCCTCAGCTTACATAAACTAGCACAGCAAGGCTAACCTACACTGGCTTAGCACAACTCAGTATAAGACTGAAGGAGATTAAAAGGGAGTCATCCTTTTGTACAGTAGAACCAAACTTGTGCCTATTGGAAATGGTTTCAATTCTTAGCCTAGCTTTGTTCTGCTCAGCAGTGCTTCTGCATGGCTGTCTCCAAAGGTGGTTCACATGCTGCCCCATGATACCTGCTATCCCCAGGAAGTACTTGCAGGATAAATCCATCTGCAGTCACTCTTTGGCTGTTGAAGGACCCCCTATGTCTCCAGATCAAGTGCCAAGGCTGCTGACAACTGTTGTTGAATGAAGGTCCACTCTCAGCACTGCTGCCTGTCTCACTCTGGTTTTTATGTTCTTGTCTTGGCAGTGCCCTCAGCCTTGCAGGACACCTATCCTGGGGCTGGCCAAGCTCCACAGTGAAGCCTTCTCTTGTAAGGCTTTTGGCTCTGGGAACTGGAGGCCATCTGAGGGGCAGCTATGTTGACAGTTCTCATCAGAAAGTGTTTGGGAAGAAAATTAAAAACAACTCACAATTTCTCCCAATGAAATGGAGGAAATGCAGTCTGTTTGCCTCTCATGGCAGAACATGGGGGGACCACAGCAGCACAAGCCATGAAGAGGCTGAATACAACTAGTCCTTTGGGGGTAAGGTGACCCGGATCTGGTTTCTCCTGCCCTGCTCCACCACATCCCTCATCACAGCCCGAGTGCCACTGCACTGTAGCTGCTGAACCTCAGAGGCCAGGGCTACCTGCTGGGGATGAGGGAGGGGCAGTTCAGACGTCTTCCCAGAAGCCTGGCCAGCAAATGGATTGCTGGCAGCTCAGGATGGTGTTTGTCCTTACGCCTAGAGAGAGACCCTGTCACTGCATGTTTGCAAGGTGAAGGGATGGTGGGTCTTCTTCATTCTCTTTTCTAGAGTGCAAGGTGAGCCCCACTTTGGCAGTTGCCATGCAACTTCCTGCCTTCTGCTTTCTTTTCATCTCATTTTCTCTCTGTAGCCCAAAAATAGTATCAGTAACACGTTTATATCCTGCAGGAAAGGTAACATGTGGACAATGTTGCAAAACTCCAGGTGGGAGCTGTGGCTGTCGTACAGGAATGACATATGTAAAAGTTACCAAATATACACAGAAGCTTTGAAGGAGAAAGGTGTGATTTCAGAGAAAATTATCTCGTGCTTCCTGAAACAAATGGGAAACCAGGTTTCTTGCCCCTCATGGGAGCTTTCATGGCACTGGATTACTTAGAGTTAGCCCTGAAAGTCCTGATGTGAGGTGGAGGACACTTTGCTACCTCTGACTTTCCTTAGTAGGTATGGATATTGCTCTGTATCTAGGTGCAAGTGAAGATTATTAAGTCTAGAGGTGTTACAGGGGAAAGGAGAGACTGTGGGAAGACAGACCCTTCTGGAGGCTTCCCATGCTACCAGTCCCTGGGATGTTTCTGTGTAATCCCCTGTCCTACAGAACCGCTTCTTCTGATCTGAGAGGCCCTGTCTCCTGCCTGGGTGGCTCAGCCCTGCTCACTGCTGAGCCTGCTGGTCCCTGTGAACTCTTGTCTTCACTGCCTGATGTACCAGGGGTGCGCAGTGGCCAAGGCTGGAGTGACATGGTACATCGCTAGCACACCAGGCTTCTCACTAGCTGTGTGAACACCCTTTGCTGGAGAGTTTTCTTGCAGGCACAGGCAGCTGCATGAGGTGACAAGGAGCTTGGCTTCCCAGTGACACCTTTCTGCAGAGCTTGTGTGGCAGCCAAAAGCCTGCAAATCCTACTCACAATGAGCCTGTCTCCTCATCTATAGCTCTGAGCACACCCCTTGGCAGCACCTTGGTTTAGAGACATGAATCCGGAGCTCTGGCTGGGTTGGGACAGGGCAGCCTGTACATCAATTCATTTACACGTTATCTATGTGCAAAATCACCTGTGGGAGAGCTGGATGCTCTGCCAGTTGTTGTGAACATTGCTCAATCCCTTCTGAGATGCTCAAGGTGCCTGGTGTGAGGCCGTGGGGGGAAATGCCATCTCCTTCCCTGGTTTCTGTTCCTAGTGGGGCTGGTCAGGGCCAGCTGTGCCACGTGCTGTGATCCGCGCAGCCACAGCAGCAGCCTTCAGTGCTGGACTGGTGAGAGAATGCAAATGCTGTTGGGAAAAGCGCGCTTTTTTTTTGTGGAAAAACAAGGTTTTTGTGAAAGTGATTTATAGGGATAGGAAACCCTAAGCACTCTTAAAAACCCAGTGAGAAGCTTCTGTTTTTCAGAGGCAGCACTGTATAACAAAGCATGAAAGCTGGGCAGTTGAACCATGGAGGAGGGGAGGATGGGGTGTCCAAGCCCCGGTGCCAAAGTGGCACTGCCGCCCTAGTATGAATGAAAAAAATCTTTTATCCCTCCCCCCAGTCTGAAAAAAATCCACTTCAATAAAAATGAAAATTTTCTCCAGAAGAGAAGAAAGCAGTTGATAAGGAGGAAATACAATAATTATACAGAGCCAGCTCTACAGATTGTTGGCTCTCGTTCTGTCGATGGCTCTCTGGTAGTGTCCATCACTTGTCTGTCATTCGACAGAGAAATCTCCACTCCCAGGAGCTGTGCAGTGAGTTTCAGGCTTGCAGCAGGAACCGCTGAATCTTCACTTCAGCAGGAGCAGGGCCCAGCCCTGAACTTGTCCCACTCAGCCAGACACTCTCCAAAAGTTGTGATCTTTTCAGTGCAGATTTTGTTGTCTTTCAGCTCATTCTGTACATAAACACTGGAGCATAAGCTACCTTCTGAAATACCAACCAAAGCAAAGCACTTGACTTCAGAAGAATAGGAGATTCAAAAGGAGAAAAAGAAAAAAAGAGGGGGAAAAAAAAGGCTGCTTAGGTAGTGAGTTGAACAGATGCCAGGGGTTGTTATAGCAACTTGAGTTCTAAAAACAGGAGAGAATACCCACATGCTGCCACATCTAAAGAACCCACACTCCCGATTTCAACATTCAGGCACTGAGGAAACACCTATTTCCTATTATTAAAAAAAAAAATCCAACACCAACACTGTGTATAGGGCATCCTCAGAGAAATCCACGTGCGTTACCCTAGGAAAGAGAAGAGCTCTTTCAGATGCTTTGAAAAGGCTCCTGGTATCATTTGTTTATGGTATTTAAAGCAGTGTGTGTGCATGCCTGTGTATGATGCGGATTTCAACTCACAACGAGAACTTGAAAGCCTTCCAGCAAAACTCTAAGTGCTCTGACAAAGAGTTTGTGGAGGGAATAACTGGCAGCAGCAGCTACCAAGGTGACAGCGAGCAGTTGTAACATCAAACCTGAAACACTTACCGGTTTTGTGTACTTGTATGAGAAATAATGATTCCTCAGACACTGACAGCCTCTGTCAGTGCAGGGAGAAGGCACTGATTAGTAGTGAATGTAGGAGATGAAGCTTCAGGCAGGTGTAATGGAAAGTTTTCATAGCAAAATATCATGTTATATGTGAGAATGTGTAAATCGGTCTTTGTGTTCTGGCAAAACCAAGCTTGCCATGGCAGAGGGAAGCAGAAAGGTGTCTTTCTCCTGACTCAGCTGAGTGCTGGATCAGGTCTCATCCTTGCACATGAAATACTGCCTGGCCTGGGATCTTTATCTGTTCCAATTTTATCTGAGTAACCCGTGTGGGAGCGCAACAGCCTCACATGCTCCCCTGGAAAAGGCAGGGGACTTGAAATGCCATGTTGGTTGTTATTCCATAATTTTGCGGTTGGTTTGGGGGATTTTTTTTGTGTGTGTCAGACTATTTGTGCTAAAAGTCATCTGTGAATTCATACCTTGGCTAACCCACCCTCCAGCTGGCTTCACGTAAGGAAAGGGTAATGATTCAAAGCACTGCTTGGAGATCAAAGTCAGTGCTTAAATAAGGCCGGCTGCTGGGAAGGGGGCAAAGCGACAGCAGGAGACTGCCCTTGGCACTCAGAGAGCAACATCTGGACAGGCAGGTATTTTTCTGACAGAAAGGCAATAGAAAGCTGGATGCAACCATCGTTCTCTGCACAGTGGCAACAGCAGCCCCTCTCCAGGCTGGGCCAGCTGGCTGGTGACCTGAGAGCAGCAGCCTTGGAGTGCTGGTGTGGGTGTTCCTGTCCTGGCTGGTGCAGGGCAGAGCCTGGGAGGCCTGAGGAGCAACCCTCAGCACCTGCCCCAACCCATTCTTCTCTCTCTAGCAGGCATGAGTCATCATAGCAGAGTTCTGAGGGTCAATTCGTCAACGCAAAATGTACAAGTTGCTCAGGTATGGCAGTGAGGAAGCTCATAGGTATCAGGGGAGGGGGGAGAAACACTCTCCTAACACCCATGGGAGTCCCCTCAGGAGGTTTTGCCTTCACAGAGTTCCTTTGAGAGAGAGGGCTGTACTGAGGTTAAAAGTGGAGAGGTCCCCTCTTACCCTTGCATCTGGTTTCCACCAGCTCACGCTGCAGAAGCAGCATTTGTGGCAGGGATCTGCAGGTGCCAGCAAGGAAATAACATTTCAGAGTGTGGTTGTGTTTGTGGCAGGAATGTGACAAGGCATTAGATCAATGGGTTTGTCTGTGATTTTTTTTTTTTTCCTTCTGGTTCCTAATGTAGATATTTTACTGCATTGTATTTTATCGTGCTTTTTGATGGTATACCCCTTACCCTGAAGAGCTACAGCCCTGCTGCACAGACAGCCCTGAGTGCTCTCTGCCCCCCTGGGCCAGTGCAGCTGGATGACGGAGCTGGCACAAACCTGCCAAGGGGTGAACCCTTGTTTGGCTGCAAGAGAAAGTCAGTGGCTCCTACAGCAGGCTCAGGGGTTACTCCTCCACATCTTTGAACCTTTCTCTCCTACCTTGTTCTTTCCTACAGGTATAATTTTCAGTAGAAGCTAGCTCAGGCCAGATGTTTTTTTGTACTCATCTTCCAAAAATAGTGCATCTGGTCAGAATTTTCCTTCTCTCTCCCTTTAATTCAAATATGGCTGAAAGACATTGCCCAAACTACCTCCAGTAGTAATAATATTTAATGATACATCTTCAGACAGAAAGGAATATGGAAGCTATTAAACCCAGAGGCAAATATTTTTCTGAGTTATGAGTGTGAGAAAATTGAGTTATAGGTAGAACGTGAATGGTTTTGCAGTCTTCATAGCAGGTGTTAAAACCAATATGCTAACATAATTATTTGTCTTAAAAGTATAACCTTGGCTTTATAAAGGTACCCTGGAAGGAGTGTAGAAGAATATGTTTTCATCTGTGAACAAATTAAGTGGGGGTTTCTGGAGATGGGGTGTGAAGAAGAATTAATAGAGTTATTGGAGGGAGGAGTTTTAAAAATTATAATTACCATAACCAGAAAAATAAAACGAAATGTTAGGGGTTTTTTTGATTTGCTGATGAATGCCCAGCCACCAGTGAAGAGAAGTCCTTGGTACAAACTGAAGTACAGACCTAGCATTGGTATGTCGTGGAGCAGCTGTTAAATTTAATTCTGAGAGGTTTGAGACAAAATAGGCCTTAAGAGAGATTTCTCCCAGCAAACTGGCACCAATGCTGTGTTAGACATAGTGTGTGAGCTAGCTCACAGCTTCTGCAACGTCTGCAAGTGAAAACTACCATGCAGTCCTTGCTCTTGTAGTCTAAAATGGACTTGTCAGAGAAGCTTTCCTTAATGGTCATGTCTCTCAGTGGATGAGAAACACAGGCAAATGGGAATAAAGGAACCAAAGGCTCGTGCTTGTACCAGACCAGCACAGCAGAAGAAAGGTGTCAGCAGCCGTGGAGATACCTAGAGGAGCAAGGACAGCAGCTGGGCCAGTGAGCGGTCTGGCCATGCCCTCCCAGGGGGGCTTGTTTGGTCTCAGCCAAACAGTCCCAATTTGAGGACACAGGGTCCTAGGGCCACAGGCAAGAAGGTTCCATTCTGCACCCAGGAGGGAAGCTGCAGCCTGGGCCTCTTTGGGCATGAGCCCATGTTGTGGTGGAAGCTACTGCAGGTGCCTGAGCAGGAGCACTGCTGTCTGCAGCACAAGAGCCCCCGTAGCCAAGTGTAAATGCTCTGGCAGTGGAGATCTGAGCAGTGCTAGTAGGGAGCTGAACGCTGCTGTCTTGAGAAATGTTTCTGAGGTGGGCAAAATGGAGACCAATAAAACTTTAATTCCAGGGAAAGAAAGTCAGACTGAAGAGCATCCTGGCAAAGGCAAATCCCTGCTTTGCCTGATGAAACCTTGAGGTTTTTTAATGAACTGTCCATAATTTCCCTCTCAAGATGTCCTTTAGACAATCTCATGGGGGCAGAGGAATAACATGGGAAGGAGGGCTTATCTGCTTAGCAATCAAAGAGGTCCAGACCCCCATTTCACCTCCAGCGGAGGCAAGAAGATTTAACTGTTAAGTTTCATCTAGAAAACAGGATGCAGTCTTCACTCTCGTGTTAGGAGGTGGAGTGGGGAAGGAATAAAGACCAGATTTTGTCCTTGAGCTTACTAAAAACCCTCTGAGCCTTCTTTGAAAATAATTCCTGGCACAGTCAGCTTTAAACCTAAGTTTGACTTTTTTTTCCTCTCCTTGTACCAAACATGATTAGAACATAGTATGGATTAATTGCTCTGCCAAATGTCATTCCTATAAATCAAATCTGTTTTCTGACATATGAGTGAGTGTCTGAATACTCCAAAGCCATTAAAAATATCTGCATAATTTTAAAACCTGCTAAATGTTGTTGTTTTCTCTCTCTCTCTCTCTTTTCATTCTTGGTACAGTATGGTATTTTACTCTGATGATGAGAAGTTGAATGGCAAGTTTCAGTCAAATGCTTTTTCTTTTTTTTTTTTCTCCTGCAATCCAATCCTAAAATCTTGACAATGGCACTTACAGTGGAAATGCCACCAACTGTAAATTTACACACGGACAAAACTTGGCATCCCTAGTCGGCTCTTCTTCAGGCATAGCTTGTGGGATCTCTGCCCACATTTTCTCTGCGGGAATTGGTGTTATCTCACTACTGAAGTATTCATGTGCTAGAGCCCCAGGTGTACAACAGCATGTAGGACAGTCTCCAGCGCTCATCCTACTAGTCTGTACTGTATCTCCTGTGTAATATGGCAGCGGTAAGTGCCCGTGGTCATAATGACCACCCCGCCACCTGATTAGTGGTATCATGCAGCTAGAACCGGTGAAAAACTGCCCAGCACAGTATCTTTTTTTTCATTGGTAAAGCTTAATTCAACAGATCCAAAACAGTTTGTGGGATGTCATCATTTCTGCCAGTTCACAAAAGGCACCAGCCCCACTGGTAGACAGAGCTGTTCCTGGCAGCTTGCACAGCTGCCCTCATCTTGAGACCCATGCGTTTTTTGGTGAGGTTCTGGGAAATGAGGTTTTTGAGTGTCTTTCCCTGCCTCTGTCCATGTGCCCTGGCAGTCTGCTCACCCTCGCAGCCTGGAGTGGCTCTCAGCCTGTGTGTCAAACCAAAAAATTCATTTGGGACCCCTTACAATTAAACCTATTTCAGCATTTTTTTCCGTATTTCCCCTCCTGGGGCTGGAGGGGGAGCACGACACAATGGTCATCTTCTAACAGTTCTTCTCTTGATTTAGAGGAGGGTTTTTTATAATCCTCTACCAGAAAAAAAAACTTGGCTTCCCACTCACATTTGTCTGTCACTGTTCAAGTGCTTGAACAGAAAGACAAGTTGCTTTATCTGGCCTCAGCTTGGTCCAGAGCCCACCACAGCAGCACACTGGGAAACTGTTCCTCAGCCCCAGAATTTGACTAAACTCTAGGTCTGTTGGTACCAAGATCTAGTGGAGATTTCTGAGGGAGTCAGTATTTTTGTGTGTCCACTAATGCTATAAGACAGCGTGAAAGAGACCAAATAATCCTTTAATGGCAAGCGTACCCACATGTCCTCCTTGCCAGCAGTGGATTCCACCTTTGAAGATCCACTTCTGCTGATTTTAAACGTAAGAAGGGAACAAAACTGTTTCAAGAGGCCATAAGGCCTGCTAAGATTGATGTGGAGGGCTCAAAAGAATCACCGTCTTCCAGTTCAAGGTGGCTTCATTAAAACTGTCTGGAGCAGTTAGAGTAGCACGACAGAGTGCGATCCAGCAAAGGGCGGTGGGGCATGAGGGTGGGACAGGATTTCTATCATCGCTCATCTTGGGCAAGAGGTTTCACCTTCTTTTCTGCTCCCATAGCCTGATTTGTCTAATCTGTGTAGTTAGACTGTGAACTCTGTAGCTGAAAAAAATTCCATATTACATAAGGAACGTATATAAATTTTCCAGGGTAGTAAGAACAGGACTGTTTCTATGGAATATGTATAAAGGGTATAAGAGCTTCTGATGAAAAATGCTTGTGAGTGTGCAAAAGTGAAGGCATTATTCTAATACTGATTTTTTTCTGTATATTATAGAATATATTAACAATATATTGAATCATATATTATTCTATTTGTATATAAGTGATCTAAAACACTTGGCTCTGTGTTTCTGCAGGGTTTTGCCACACCGGGATACCCAGGATACTTTGCTACTTCTCACTTCTAGCACCTGTGGACTTTTAAATTGGCTGCTAATGGGCTGGCTGGAGCCTGCTGGGAGGCAGGGGAGAAGCAGCCTGTTTGGAGCACAGCATAGCTCAGCTCTCTTCCCAAGGTAAGAACTTCTGCCTTCCTCTGGAAGTTATTTTTGTTTTGGTTGGTTTGTTTGTGGCTTTTTATTTATTCATTGGATGTTCCGGTTCCCAGTGGTGTTCCCTTGGGAAAGAGAGGTGAATTTTTTGGTTTTCTGTGCTCTGGATGAGGTTGGAGAACTTGGAAGGCTGCGCTGTCTTAGAGGAAAACTGTATGAACAGCCTTAGGGATGTGGTGTCAAAAGGAGTCTTTCTGCAGAAAAATAAAGTAGTGATTTGGACACAGGAGAGGTTTGTTGCATGTAGGAGAGGCTTGAGTCCTGTGCAGAGTAGATGCAACCTGGTTTTGTGCTGCCTCTATAGCCTTTTTTCTATGAATCTGTGGAAGAGATGAATCTATGTATGAACCAGAGAAGCTGTGCACGAGGCGTCTGGTTTGCTCTCTGCTAGAGTCAGACCTGCTTCTTCGGTATGGGTGCTCCATACCAGTGAAGCAGAAAAAACCGTTTGTGTGCTGGGTAGAGCAGGTGTTGGTGTTATCCTCTTTATTTTCCAGCTGTCTAGTGCTAACTTGCCTGGGACATGCCCTTCTGAGGCTCACAAGGAGAACATGGGCTCGGGGAGGTCGTACAGGGTGCTTGTCCTCTTGGCTTTCCTCTCCTAACACGTACAGACAAGGACAAGGAAGCGTAGTGCTCTCTAATGGCTGAACTTGGCTAAGGGCCAGATCTAATTTAAATTCCTCGACAAGCTACTGGAGATAAGTTTATTTTTTGCCAGTTCCTCTCAAACTCAAGAAACAACTCAACAAAAGTTAAAAGTTTTAACCTTAGCCTTTCTTTGGTCTTTAAATTAAAGATAGTTTCTATTATGGGAAGACCTGGTAAAGGCAGAGCTGGCTTGCTGCTCCCTGCCAGCAGATCTGCAGAGCTACTGGGCATTGCTGCTGTTAGCATGTGATTGTTGTGGGCTTGTTACAGCTGTGTGAAAACAAGGGTCTACTTATTTATTGTCTCAAGGTGGCCCAGAGCTGCGTTTGGAGAAGCCTGAAAGGTGCATTGATGATTGCAAGATGAGACAAAACTAAGGATTTTTTTTAAACAGATACTCCTTTTCCTGTCTATTCCAAGCTCTATTTTCTGCCAGGAGGTTGGCTTTTGATTGCAAAAGACAAGCCCCCAAATGCTCTCTGTCGCAAAATAGATCTGAAGTCCTCCTATGGCTTGCACTAGAGCCTGGAGGAGGAGGAGGGTTTGTGAGTGCGAGCAAGTTCTGCAGGTGGCAAAGGAGGGCCTGGCATGAAGAGCAGAGAGAACAAGAGGGTTAAAGTTCTCAGCTCAAAAACTGGAAAGCTTTGAAGCATTTTGGGGCAGCTGTTCAGATGGTGGAAGAAGCTGGTGATGATCTAATACTGAAAGAGAACCCAGGGAGGCTGTGTGGTGGATTAGAGCACGAGAAGTAGCCAGTGCAGATATCTCTGAGGTGACAAGACGGCTTTATCCAGCGCTATGGTGAATGTGTCCGAGATGATGGATATGAATCTGATGCTTCTCAGTGACTCAGTGGTGATGAGAACTGCAGTGATGTTTGGAGAAGGAGGAGTCTCTCCAGAAGGCTGAAAGCCAGCTTTGTGTGGAGGAACGGGATCCGTGTATCTGTGCGAAGGCACGGAAGTGTAAGGTGGGAAACGTGTATTTAGTTTTTCTTCTGGGGACTGGGGAAAATTCAGTACTTTAAAGCCTCAAGTATTTTACTTTCAGAAAAGTATGTCGTTTGGGAAACTTTCTTGAACTGAAAAGCAGCAAAGCCTCTGAAATGTACCATATCTGTGAGTTTCAAAGAAAGTGACACTGGCTCTATGAGGCTTTTCCCAAACTCTGATGGTAAAGGACAAGGGCTCTGGAAGGAGGATATAATAAAGGTAGTGGTAACAGACAAACTCCTTCAAGCTGGAAGTGTCTTTGAATATGGAGTGGGTGTTAGTCGTTCTGGCTTCATGGGGTCCCCAGCTTCCAAGAAGATGGTGCACGATTGAAATAAGAGAAAGAAAATCAGGGACAAGGTGGCAAACTTAAGCAGTGAGCTGGCTTTGGGGCATAGGTGCCAAATCAGACCTTTGAGCCAACCTTTGAGTCTACTAAAAGTTGGGAAACAGCAGTGTTGGGAGTTTTTATTTTCTTTTATGACTGCTGGGATTTCTTGGGGGAATATAGTTCGAAACAACTTCAACATTTGTAACTCAGAACTGTTGCTGAGAAAATGAATAGCCAAGTCTTATTCCTGCCATGCTCTGTTTACTCTAGTTTTGTGGACTGCACAGTGTAAAGCAGCCAGTAAATTGGTATGTCATCTGGTTGCTGTGAGCTTGTTAAGAGTTACAAGTAACTTTTTCTGGTTTTCCCCTCCTAAGCTGTTCGGTCAGCTTTATGTGTTTCTTTTGTTTGCTGTTATGTTCACTGGGACAGTGCCTTTTGTACAGGTGGTGAGGTCAGCAGAGACAGAGGCTAGGCAACTTTGCTATGCCTTTTTTTTATAGCATTTCATATAAGCGTAGCTCAAGGATTATCTCTGGTGGTAAAGGACAGCCAACACTGATGTGTATAAACACTCCCCGGAGAGCCTTGCTACGAGGTTTGGAGGAGAAGTAATTATGTTAGATTTCGGTTTCAGTGGAGACCTGATAAGATTATATTGGAGATATTTTACTTTCAGAAGTCTGATGTGATCCTGAAAAAGCAATAAATGTGACACCTCTTCTTTGAGGCTGGATTGTCATCCCGTAGCACGCAAAATTTGGTGATAAAGGAGACTTCTAAAGGAATGAAGTCACAATCACATTTAGCTACTCATTAAGAATCTCTTACCCCTGCCCTTCTCTCCTGTCCGAGGGCACGGGCTGATTGTAATTTTGATTTAGTGATTAAAAGAATGGGCAGCAGCAACAGGACCCAAATACTGCTCTCTTTAGCCAAGAGAGGCCTTTGCAAACTAGTGCTTTCACTTGATGGAAATGCAAAGAAATCTGTGCTGAAGACTCTATTAGTGAATAAATGGTTCACCAGCCTCAGGAGTGTTTGGGCTCTCCAGTTTCATAGCTGCCGTGGCTGGGGACAGC